>JAXGGS010493814.1:0-11260 GCA_035585475.1 Armandia brevis
GTGTTTTTAGCATATGATAAACAATGATACATTTATAATAATTGTCTAAGTTTGCTAGTTTTGTTTTTAAAACAATTGTCTTTTATGATATCTCAATCTAAATGATGCAGCTACATGAAATTTGTGATATCAATCAAGTCAGTCGCTCAAAATTAAATGCTTAATACATTTCAATCTGTTGCCTATTCTGATAATGTCACTGTGAACAAAATGTCCATTTATTATTAGTTTTGTATGATAGTTTAACTATTATTGTCTAATTGAATGAGTATGATACACATCAACACAGATTGTGTTCACGCAAATGATGGAATCATGCCATCAGGTATACTTAAAATGAAAAATGAATTTGTTAATTAATATTATTTGCATTGTCCCGACATTCAACCTAGCTTGTGATTCTTATTAAAAATAAGTAAAACATGTGCGTGTGGTACAAACTTATATTTGCATGTCAATTAAGGTATGTATAAGCAATTGGGTGCAAGGAGCAGTTATTAAAACGCAATTATATTTTAGTCAGATTAATCTCAAATAGGGCAAAAGAGTACTTAAAGACAATAACGAATTGGAATATGCTTTTATCTCATATTCATTTAAACCACCAAATATTTGTGTTTAACTGTTCTATAAATCATATGAAGTATATATGTGTTATCAGTATTTGTGACGTTGTCAGGACAGCGCACAAAAAAGTTCAGTTTTAGTTTATATTGCGAAAGTATTTGCATCATTTAGTTTCTAACATTTTACATTATCTTATTCATTGGGTAGAATGCTGTTTCCTTTATTTTACTAAACAAATGTGGTATGTAATTGTTGCGCTTTTATGCTTTTCATACTTATTTTATCATATGTATATATGGAACTTTATTATACTTTAGGACAGGCATCCTTCTGTAGGAGATGATCCATTAGTCAGAAGCAATGACCAGATGTTGTGTGCTTAGACAAGACCGGAGAAAACAACAGTAGAGGATTGGAATAATGAAATATATGAGTAATTAATAATGCCATGCTTCAAGCAAAGTCACAGTCTTCTTAGGTCCGGGTAAGCCGGGAGTGGTAATCATTTTAAATGTTTTCTTATCCCTGTTTTTATCAAACACAACACAATTTGATGAACTCAAATATAAACTGCAGATCTTTTTTATTTCATCACACATATATTGCATGAACATGTGTGCTCCATTCGGAAATCGAACAAGCTGTTATTACTGTGATGACCATATGTAGTTCCAATACGCCACTACAGCAACTGGTGCTCTGTAAAGTAAAGACTGACAATGATGAATTTCGTAAGATTTAATGTATCAAAGAAATATTCAGTCCCACAGGATAAAAATGTGTACCCCTGACACCTGTCTCTCCATGTGGCCATACAAATATTTCACATGTGCGCTCTGCAAGATATAAATATAAACATCAACATTGTTTATCTTTTTCCAACTTGATGCATCAGACAGATTTAAGCTTGACGGCACGATTGCAAGCTGCAGTCAGTCATAGGAGTTTGCTTGCCATTTTAAACTTTAACAATTCATGAAGAAGGTCTGTAGGGTGTTTTCTCTGATAATCACACCGGACATGTGTCACTATAGAGGATTTGACTCCCAATCCGTGACATTTATTCAATCTTTATTTTCACACATTTCCACTTCATGGCTGTCACTTGCTTTAGTTCTAAAGCTTATTTGACTCCCTTGACTCTTTAAATTACATTGATATGTATTAATTAATACTCATTCTTGGGAGTTGGAGTTTGGGTTAATATTACCCGGATCAGCCGTAGCAACCACGACCGATGCCATAAACAAAACCAGAACAAGCACTTTGGCAAACATTGTTTCTGAAAAAAGTAATTATGAACCACTTGCTTATGTGAATGATATACCAGAAATTGCACAATACCTTAATATGAAGTCTGTGGTGAAACTGACTGCAGCCGTGGAATAACAAGGTTGGAGTTGTAACAGAGTGGAATCACAATCTGCCAATGAAGTTATGAGCCAATCATATGATGTTATACAGGAGAAACGTTTGGAAAAATGCCAAAGTTATGTAATATTTGATCGATGGTGATTTGGCAGTATCAATCTAGTTCTGAAAAGTCCTGCTGTTGTAATTTCCAAGAGTTCAATACATTTTATCTAGATCCTTAGACGTTCACATAAAAACATGGAAAGCAAAATGACCTGCTTCACTGAATGCAATTAATATGCAGTATAATATTCACATTACTATGGATTTGCCGATTGGGGAACCTAAAAACTCCTCAGTATAATGCAAGCACATTTCTGATGTCTGGTTCTCCGAACAAATTCAATCTTAAAAAGAATTGATTTATTCCAAACTATTTTTTTTATTAATTCTCATTTCTATACAGATTCGGGGATTGTAACATTAGATTTGATATTTGATACAGAAAATGTGGTATTATCTGAATTGTCGTCAAAAATTCTTAAAACATACAACTGGTTTAGACAAACCTATAATTTCTACTGGTTTAGGAACAAAGATGTTCGGCTTCAACTAAGAAATCAAATATTTTAATCAAAAATATTTAAAAAACATGTCAAGGGGAGAGGGGAGTAAAGGTCAAAGGTCATAACTAAGATTATTAGAATGTGTGAATGGTGAATAAATGGTATCAAACTGATATGTCACCAACATGGGTGTTCTAATAATAGTTACACAGACTTATTATCTATTTTTACATGTTATTGTCATCACACTGTAAAAAGACTAGTTTCTAGACAATATAATATATTCAGTGAAATGAATGGAGCACCTGCCAGATCGTTGTAACGGGGAAGGTCAGGCTATGCTTTATAAGTGATGGAGATCCGAGGAAGGTTGGGTTAAGCTGGAGTAATATGGGGGAAGTCCAGGTATCGTCGGGTTATCTTCGAAAGTCATAATGACAATTATCTTAAAACTTGGTTGATTTACAACTATTTTGATAGGATCACATGAGGTATGATTGTCTTTATTGGTCCAGTTCTACATATAATGTATCTGGGAATCAGCATAATTAAAGTTTTCTGACATACTTTGCTAAAGGTTAGACAAACATTCGGTTTGTTTGCTGTTGATTGACGATCAATGAAGCGTGTCATGGTCTATTGAATGATTCACCCGACAAGTATCATATTAAGTGATCTGTAAAATGTACACGCGGGTATTGTTTGTTTGGTGAGACATATGCGCGTCTCCGCATATATTATGTAGTAAGTAGAACTTTTAAACGTCAGCCAAGTGCATGAGCCTCAGTAACGACTGATTCCATATACTATAAGCTGATAATTTGACACTGTGAAATGTATCGATCCGTGCTTAACTTGATTGTTGTGTCTTATGTGATAATGTGTGCAGAAGGTAAGAAATAAGTATAACCTGCTGTATAAGTACATGAGATGGTTTTCTTGTTATTATATACATTGAATTAGGTCGTTCTATATTAAAATTATTTGCAAAGTCTATAACCTTGACATGTAGGTCATCAATAATCCATATTACTATGTCGATCAATTTTGTGGATCCAGTGACCACATTCGTCTGAATTATATGTTTCATCCAGGGACTCATACTACACGGCACGTAAATACATGTATTGCTGGAATGGATTACCCAGAATCCTGTCCGCGACCCTCAGATCCCCCAGACCGGACCCTCTGCTGTAGGGAGGGTTACATATCCGCCTGCTGTCAGGAGAGAGCTATCACTGTCTGTGGCTCTAAGTTCAGGAATACGGTCCACAGCAATGGCGTGTATCGGAGGCACTATGACCAGACACAAAGCAACCGTGGTAAGCAATTGCAACTTATTCATCATAATTATGTTCGATTCAGTCAATTCTTACAATATCACATATATAGCCTACAAATGCTATTGTTGATCTGAGATATGCTAGAGAAAAACTAATATATTATTTCTAATGTGTCCTTATCTATTTAAGGTGCATAATTTATCGATATTTCAGACCCTGGACCGGAATGTAACACCCGATGGTGTTCTGGACCTGAGGATGACGATGATGAGACATACTGCATGCCTGGGACAGATACCATACAGCCTTCTTGTGTCACCCATAAAACGTTAGTTCTAAATGATTGTTTATAATAAGTTTTTTTTATATTGTGAGTTCAGGCATAATTGAAGGTGTGTGGAGCAAATGTAGTATGTCATTTTTTTATCATAGTGAATTCAATTTCAGAAAAGCTTTCGTGGTTGGATTGAGTATTGGAGGTGTAGTTCTGTTTATTTTAATACTTGGCATAATTCTATTTGTTTTTATCAGACGATAGTAGGATCACTATTTACCTGATAAACAGCTATGTATAAAAACAATTACACAATAGCTATTGCAAGTCTTACATTTGTTGACGCGTTAAGAGGAACATCTCTCATGATTGTAAGTGGTGGGCATATGTATATGTAGGGAAAAAGGTTGGTATGACTACAGATGCGCTTTGTGTAAAGTTATATACATGGGCAACCGGGCTGCCAGCATTATATATCCTCTTTTACAATTTCGTGTTTCCTCTGATAGTTACAAAATAGTTATAAATACAATGGTATCAATTACTGAAGGAGGAGGAGGACTTAAGCTTAGGGTGGCAGTGTTCTTAACAGCATACCTGACTGTAGTGTGTATGGTTTGTTTGGTCTCAAATAAATGATTCATGTCTCATTTATGATCATGATCATATTCAGCCAAATACAAAACATTTTCTATTTCTGGTTCAATACAATACAATGGGCCTCATTAATCCGACGGTTTTATAATAACCTGTGTCAATTATGGCAGGGGATAATAGTGGGGTGCGTCGCCAGCAGGGAACACAGCGGGTGCGCATGAAAACTTACAAATGGTGTTCTACGTCATTCTATTATTGATTTGGGGTTTAATTTACTCTGTGGAGGTGCACAATAGTTTTTCAGAGAACTTTTCAACATTAAATACATATGGTCGTATCTCCTCCACAAAATGCATTTATGGGCTTTATACTTTATTGTGTTACCAGCAGCCCAGATACTTATTGGGAATTCGAATTTAAAGGGGTATGGTTTCACATAAGGTATGTTATATATAAACAAGGCTTATACATTCGATCTTATGTATTTGTGAAGCAAACAGCTTAATAGCCTGGAATAACTGCCCCAAGCTGAAACTACATTTTCGTTGAATAGTATCAAACTACAAGTTGGATATTCTGAAACAATATACTCTGATAAACATTATATCGACCTGTAACCGAACAAATGGTAGGGCCTTTTAATTACAATTTACTTAAATAAATTTGATGTTACTCAAATGCATAAGAATACCCCATTTGAGACTTTACGCACATTCCACTCACAACATAATTTTTCGTCAGTCAATCAGTTATTTATATCAATCAGCTTATTGATCACACTGTTATTTCATAGGAAGCTCTTACCACTTAACGAAAAAGCCTACTAATTTAAATTTAAGTCTATTTCTTGTCCCGGAAATAATTCAATCCTCTCAACTCAAAGTGATTTTATTGTCCTAGTAAACACCCCCTCATCGTCTTGTTCATGTGAACAGTCCGATGGCTGTATATTTAAGACAAATAAACTGACATTTATATATAGATGGAGAATTGAAATACATGTACAATCAGTAGGTGATAATAAAAATGTGATAATCATTGTGATGCCAACAAACTTTCTAGGTCGTTGATTATGATTAAGAAAAACGAGAAAACCTAGCACAGGGTAACCCCCGCAGTTATCCCCTGTTTGACCCCCTTGCTCTCCCCTCTGTGAACCCCACTGCACCCGCTATTACCTTTTCCCCGCTGGTACCTATCGCTTGCCTTTTTAGCGTTGTGCATTTTATTAAGTAATAGCGATCCAGCTATCTAAATACATAAGAGGGATTTTGCATACTTTGTGTAATTACACTTATGCAATTTACTAAATTTGAATTGAGATTGATACTTTCACCAAGCTCATGTTACTGAAATTCATGAAACTAACATTTCAAACCATATCAGATTAAGCTATTGTGTGATTTCTAAAACAAAACAAGAGAGTATTATGTATAGTATATCATCCATCTATAAACTTGTAAACTACGTTCTCGGTGATATGATATCACAGATATATACTAATGAATGATTTACAATTTCCTATGTTTGATGAGTAATCTACCAAGTCATTTTCATCATATGACAGAAGTATCTCGCAAGGGCAACACGTCTGTTAGAGTCTTTCTTACATAATCTAAATAACCCATTAGATCGTAAGATCCAGTGACATCAATATATATCTTAAAAACATATCTTGTAACATGGACATGTTTTTCTTTATATTTTAGGAGCAATTTGTTCTTCATCTGGATGGGAACAAATTCTGAATTTGCATCAACAATTGTGCTTGGCATCCATTAAACTTGAGAAAACCACAATCGCAACCTTTTTCACTCACATACATGCATGTCTAAACATAAGGAAAATCAACTTTTTCAGCTCATTTAGATTTGATGAAGGAATATACACAGATATGACGCACATCTCGGATCCTTTCATTGGAGATGTAAATATTGCAGCACCAAAGGGTAGCCGGATCAAGACCACAATTACATTTACAACTTCCTTAAAACTTGGATTTAATTTTACATTCCATCAGTTTAAAATGGGTTACTCAGGGCCAAAATGTGCATTTGATTCTATGACTATTAATGCAACATTGACTGCAAGGTGTTGCGGAAACATGCCTTATTTCTAACATGTACTACTTGATGCGATGGCTGTTGTTCACCTTAAGTAGTAGTCATGGACAATTTTCAGCAACAATTCAGTTTATTTTTCAGCCTGTGATGGCAACAAAATACAGCAGATATGACAATTCACAGCCATCCTTACTAATATCGGACACAGGATTATCATTACATGTCAACTCAATAATAGACACGCAGCAAGGGATATTCAGCAAGGATATGTGAAAATTCCATTCAATCATGCGATCCATGTATGGTGGAATTGTCAGATACAAAATCAATGGCGTTAATAATTTGTTAATTTATGAAGGTCCATATTTTGAACAAGGACAGCAGTTGAGTACATTTGAAGATTCTGGAGATGTCATCAACTATCAGGGTGAGAGCCAAGGCCCGCTGTTAGTGTAATAATTTATCTCAACCTTAATGGAATAATATCCATGACATACTACTGTAGATCCAAATTATTCAGTCACAGTCAGAAACATGTAATAAGTCCTAGAGACACAATTTTTACCATTTCTTCTGAATTGTTTTGTGCGCCGAATCTAAAGATTTACTATTGTCAAATAGATTTCAGTCAGTTTACTTCATCGATGGAGCATATGTCACTAAATATTGAATTTAAGATCAACTATTTCCAATACTCTGGGCCAGCCATTGATGATTGTTTGTATGGCGGCATTGCTATTCACCGTGATAATGGATAGTTTATGATTGAATGTCGACCGGAAACATTATTTTAGATCACTTTTATTTTCTTGAGAAACAATCTACCATCACAATTCGCTCCTATAATTATCCGATACATATGGAGATTCAATGTAGACAAGGAAAATGCAAAAATTCAAAATTATTTTCATTAAACTCCCCATACTTCTTAACATCCATGAAATAAAAATGAATAATTAGATCGCACATCCACGAAATAAAAATGAATAATTAGATCGCACAGAAGACCTTTGATGTGACCAGTCACTCTTATATTTCTGATGCGATATTAAACACAATAGTGACGACTTGTTTCCTCCCAACACACTAATATCTAAACTGCATCGCGGGTTTGTTGACAGGAGACAGGTCGGGTTGTCCCTTAATCATCTATATTCACTCGCTCTGTAATTAAAATACGGCAATTAATGAGACATAAAACCACAATCAACTGTCATGTCGCCAGTGGAAACGATTATATAACAATACGGTAAATGTGAATTTAATGTGACTGTGGCATATATTACGTAATACATATCGTAAAATGTGTTATTTCCGTTGGTCATAAAACGTGTGATGGATTCCGCTATAAACAGCCTCTATTAGATGCTTGACCTCTTGTTTCAGACAAAGTATCGGACATGTGGAAATGCGGACATTCAGTTTCTGAATCATTATTGCACCAGATATTGACACGTTATTGGATACCGTGTAAATAGGAAGCTTAATTCTTCCTAAACAACTAGTGAGCTTCTGAAAAGTTAGTGTCACAGTGGAAGGAGGCGGAATTCCCTAACATTTCACACTGATTGCTATAAAAGGGATTGAAACCATGCGCGTATAGACTGATGCAGTCAGAAAATATCACATCACGAAAAACATCGATGAAACATGGCGCTTGAAATGCATGCTATACACATATAGAATCACATGCCGTCGCTGAAATGTTACTGAACTCTCTGCACTTACTCTGACATAACAAGCTAGGCTGCATGTCAACTCGCCAACTGTCGTGTATATTGTATTCATATTCGGCCACACAAAATACGTTTAGTTCAGGAGAATACTGGGATACTAGATTATCATGGACCAGCTTATATTTGAGGGATTATTTCGAGGAGATTTTGAAGACATGTCACACTTAAGATGAAATGGTTTAGCGGTATTTGGAGATTATAGCATATACCGCCCTTGAAAGAACTGAAGTGTTTGACGAATTTCGCCTCAGGTGGTTTGATCGCTTCATTCTGAGTATCGAACGTCACATGCAGTGATGATTCTAGTATACCTATTTAACATCTCCCGATCAGCCACTATTATCGTGAGATGTCCCTCATGGTTACTCCTGTCAGACTCTCAGTGAGAATATTGTGGTTGCCCCTGCTGTTTATTCTGGGATTGTGTGTTGGAATTCTTTACACAAGCGGCGAGATCCGGATTATAGCCGGTGGATTAGCAGGGCAGATCCAGACAGGGATCAGACGTTATTTACCTGAGAATGTGTACCCAGCTCCTGTTGGGAGAATGTCATGTGTAAACACAGGTACCTGGCGGATACCTGCTCAACCAGGTGTTATTTATAACAGCACCTGTAATAAGCTGAGTTTATCACAGACACACCTGCCCAGCACAGCTCTGGCTACAAATCCTGGCTCAGGTAACACCTGGGCACGCTACCTCATACAGGAACTTACAGGTAGGTTTATTATATTACCTGGGCATGCTACCTTATACAGGAGCTTACAGGTGGGTTTATTATATTACCTGGACATGCTACCTCTTACAGGAACTTACAGGTAGGTTTATTATATTACCTGGCCATGCTACCTTATACAGGACTTTACAGGTAGGTTTATTATATTACCTGGACATGCTACCTCATACAGAAACTTACAGGTGAGTTCATTATATTACCTGGTCATTTTACCTCATAGACGAAATTACTGGTAGATTATTTTTTTTTTTTTTTGCTGTCACATCTCCGAAATCAGAGGTTAGGGATATGTGATGTTACTCTAATTATAGTTGATTTGTCTGCCTTCTCCCAGGTCATCTGACAGGTGCCTCCGACCCAGATCAACTACTGGAGAAATCAGGTTTTCCTGCAGAAAGCTATACAGATGGAATGGTTATTGCGGTTAAAACTCATGATAAGGGACATCAGCACAGACGAAAGTACAAATTTACACAAGCAATCATTGTCATCAGGGATCCCTTTGATGCGCTGGTAGCCGAGTTTCACAGGAGAACCAAGGGCCATACAGGTTACAGAAAGCAGTCTGATTTTATAAGTGATGGTAATATGTACTAATTTTCAGATAATTGTTTCAGAAACATGTATATGTGTTCTTAGACCATCTATTGATTGGCCTGAAAGTGTTACTAACATTACTATTCAACAAGTAATAGTCAGGGACGTATTAGTGGTTGACGTAGGACTGTAATGACTTAATGTGAGAAAAATCCTTTTTCATTGATGTTTTCAGAATGGGAAGAATATATAAAAGCCGAGAGTTTTAGATACTACAGATTCCACAAGGACTGGTTGACATTTGATGGGTTGAAATTAGTGATTAGATTTGAGGAGATGGAAGGAAAACTTCCACTTGCCCTCAAATCAATGTGTTTGTTTTTAAAACAATCCAATCCATGCACAGAAAATCTCATAGAGTGTGTGCATCAGAATTGTGGAGGCACCTTTAAAAGACCTCAGTCAAGGGACAGAATAAATTATCATCAATTTTTCCCTGCATCTATATATATATACCCGGGAATATTCGGTTTCAGATCGTCCATAGAATTGGTGATGTATTGACAAGTATTTCCTTTTCTGGAACTTGACTGCTTGCACGCATTCACGAGTGATAAGATATCTGAGCGGACAAGCTCGGGCATGTAAAGCCTGAATTTAAGACTGACAACCAAGGTTTGACATTTGCGCTCTAGACATAAATAGGCGGGCAGTCGATGCTTTCGTTGGCGTAATCTTTTCTATATGACCCGAATCATATATAATCTGATATTAGCTTATCTAAATATATTTCTCGGAGCACTTCATGAAAGGTAATTATCCATATAATTATCAGAATAGCAGGACAAATGGGAGCAGCTGAAATATGACTGATGTAGATATGTTAATCAATTTTTATCTACATAATATGCAAGCATGCATTTTTGTATCAGATTTACATGGCTTGGTCTACATTTAAGCGGTATATATATGCATGGGGGATGAATTGTTCGTTATGTCTCAGGGACAGGCAGTTATTATTGACTCCCAGATGACAATGTCAGTCGTACAGAATTTTTTTCTAATTGTTTATCTTTATGAAGGTATACATTTATCATTAGAAATAATTGAATAAACACTCTCGTGCTGTCATCTAATCAATGTCGTAGCTCAATAATAATGTCATCATAAGACAATCAAACATGTCAAATAAAATTCTTAAATCATCCCAAAATACGGCATGCATTCGGTGATCAATTATATTCAGGCCAAAACTGAGGATGAATACCACAAGATGTATAAACAAATATCATTCACATTACAGTATAATTCATCATATATCAGTATCTGATTAAATGATTTTATAGCATAACAAACATATGGCTAGTATGCGGCCATATCTATAAATGTCAGATCACTTGAGCAGCTTCGTAGAGTTGCAGAACATATCTTACACACGCCATGTTGAAATGATGAAGCTCGCATTTGAGATGTACGTCTGGTAGTTTATAGTAAAGCAGTGGCTCTCCATCATACATGCTCAGCCTCTCCCTCAACTCTACGGTACT
>JAXGGS010494036.1:0-11256 GCA_035585475.1 Armandia brevis
CAGTCCTCGAGGGCATCAATCAATTGTTAAACGTTCTGTGGTAAGATAGGGCGGGAAACGCCAGGCTTCAAGGGGAAGTGTGTGCACCGAAATACCACCTCTACTGACTCAAGCTCAACTATATTGATACTCGCCACTCCTAATTATAAAACAGTTGTGTATATATTGAAACATATAAATAAATGTTGGGCTTGACGTTGTGGGCTTTCAACTTGGAAAATGCATCAAGTTCTTGCCTGGCCATGGAAGATCGTTCAATTGCATGGATGGAAATTACTGTATTATGCAGTTAGGGGCCAGCTCGTGTGTGGGGTAAGGGCAGAATTATGCACGCTCAGACGTTTTGCGCTCATCCGTGAGTGGTTTATAGAATATAAACATGAGCAGCCGTGATTCGCCATTACAATGCGACGTTTAAGATCAATGATATCGATGGATGTCAGTTTATAATGTAAGATGATGAGTGATAATGCGCGAAAATCAATAAACATTTGTTCTTACCTGATTTGTGCTTGTCTGCTGTGGCGCTCCGGTTTTCACTTGACGTTGTGTGACTGTATTCCTGTCGTCTGCTCCTCCTGATTTTCCCGCGCGTTGCTCGTGACAGTGCGCGGCCCCTCGCGCTCAGCCGGAAGTCAGCCACAATGGCGGCAGACGGCGGGTCCCAGGACGCCTAGTGAGTCGCGTGCGGCGAGTGAGACAACACGTTTCCAATTCTCGTCTGCTCCGTAGCAATCAAAGCGTCCGCCTCAGCGTGTAGCACATCACCGCCTGTTAGCGTTTCCCGCGCTTTTCTCGACCGCGCTCGATGGTCGTCTGCTGATGAGCTTTCTGGCGAGAATGAGGACGCGGAACGTGACCAGGTTTCTGAAAGACGCCTGTGTACACGAGTCGATGCCTTCTCAAGGTTTCGATTGATCTCGTGACGGCAGGAAAACAACTCCGGCTCCGGCAGGCAATGAGAACAATGCTCAAAAGAGTTCGTGTGTGGAATCTGGATACCTGGCTGAATAACCGAGCGGGCCTTGACCTACATTGAGTTTTGCCAGTTGCTCTGCTTTGAAAGCTATGAAAAGCTCCCTAATTTAGTTTCAAAGCATCTGGTATTAGTCGAAAGACGAAGACATTAAGCGTATAGACTAGAGATTCAAACCAAAATAACATTGATAATGTGGTTGTAAAATCGTACTACTTGAAGATAGATACAATTAAGAACAATCGCCAAGTAGTTATGAATGTGTCGTATACTGAGATACACTCAGATAGGATAAGAGTAGTACACGTAAATCATTTTCCATGCTGATGTGGATATTCAGACCGCTACTGTTTATTTTACACTAATTCGTCAGTTCAGTCAAATCTGAACATATGCTTCGCCGGTATAATTGATCACGGTAATTTATGATGCAAGTATTCCCGGTATATATATTCATCAAGACTATTAAAAGGAGTTGAGTTGTCGCTTTTTGTCAAGCATTTGTTACGATATACAAAATATATTTGGCAGAAAATTGTTTATATAATATGACTATTTATAAAGGCGTAATTATTTAGGCATTTGTAATAAGAATACTCAAATTACCTGCTTTGATCTTATATGTGCAGTTGAGGTTACCAGCAGCTGTTTAATCTATGCAGTTCTCGTCTTTACATCTTACAACGGTAAAATGATACTTACCTGAAATAAAAGAAATAGTGGTGAAAAAATGTTATGCACAGGATATCAAGTTTTTTAAGAACAATACAATCTGAGCAGTACTGAAGATGGTTTTAGTCATATATACCAATGTGTCGTGACCGAGCAAAAATAAATTCAGTCTTCAAAGCAATACCAGATGTCTCTTCGTTGTAGGAAGGAATTCATTTAAATGAAAATCACCATCATCCATTATCCATTAGTTTATTACATTATTTATGGTTATTATTTACAAATAGCGCAACACTTATAATGTATTTCTGCACATCTATGCACGTGAGATAAATGCCCAGGTGTGGGTTGCATATTTACTGGAAAGTAGAGTCATTGTGCACACGCCAACGTACTTCGGCTATGAATGCATCTTCATTATCCGTGGGCTCCTTCTGATTATGAGAATTTTGTAGGAGGTAATAACACTTTGCAGTCCCCAACCGAAGTACATGCAATTGGCTTGTTATTATTAGTCAATTATTAGCCGAGTCATTTTAGAACAGTTTTTATAGGCTCCATCAGGTGCCAACTAAGGGGGCGTTAGCGTTTTATTTTGCGGTACGTATTTGCAAGGGCGTGACACTATATCTCAGCTCCTATTGGTGATATTTAAGTCTCGTCTTACGCTTAGCTATTGCTTCATGTCCTGGTGTACCCCCGTGTCCATTAGCCAGGAACCACCGCCTTCCATACATGAGCACGTCACGATTAACCAAGTACAATTATATTTTATACATCAGGTGTCCTACAATTAGCCAGAAAAAAATCACCCTAGTATTCTTAGGCCGTATAGCATGGCTTTGATGACCATCCATTTATGGTTCAGATATTATTGAAACTTGACACCGCAACAAAGATTTGAAAGCACCATATCGACATTCATTTATAAACATATATAATCCATGTATTCGTTGCCTTCTTTCGTGGCCAGACTCCCCGTCATGAACGCATAGAAATGGATCAAGTCTAGCATGCAGAACTAATTTACTAATTCACTTACCCAAATTAGATTGTCTTTAACGTGAACAACAAGTGGTCCTCTAAATGATAGCCTAGAAGCAGTATCTTATATATATAATGAAAATAATGTACAATGTACGTGTGGCAAGTATATAAAAGGTTGCACTAGCGAGGAAAAACAACCAGTTTGGTTTAATACTTGACGATCGAAACTCTAGTTTATTTCATTCTGAAATTATAAACAATTGCTTGAATTTAACATATCTTGCAGTGTTTTATCTTACCACACAAGTTTTACGGTTGTGCTGGGCAAGTCAGTAGAGCTGGCCGAATCATCATCGTAGAACTCCTCAGTGACTGGTCTTTTCCTAGCCATGCGTACCAAACAATATTTGCCCAACTGCCTAGACCAGGAGCTGAAATCCACAATCCGTTTAGATTAGAAGCAGTACATGAGTTGTACCACCAGGCGCCATGTCTGTTTACAGCGCAATTTTCATTGTCCCCTTCGTCGTTATCTTTGTCATAAGTAGTAAATTTCATCCCATCGTGATAGTGTAGAGAATCTCCTGCAGTGCCACTGTAGCCGTCGACATGCATTTTATACTGCTCACAGGCTGATGCAACCTGGAATGTTGTGTAGTGGGCGTGAGCGGTTTGTCCTGTAAACGCTTCTAGATCAACTCTCAGCTCATAGTTCCTGCGTGAGGTGATGTAGTACAAGTTATCATTCCCGAGCCAATGTTCAGAATTTACAACTCCAAACCCCATAGCATAGGAGTTCCAGTTACGGTAAAAGTTAATATTACCGCGTGTTCTTCTCTGGAACACGGTCCAGCCCCCACCATCAGTTTCCATGTCACAGTAGACCAACACCATTTTTCTCATCCTCGAATCGCCAACATTTATCAGATGCATTCCACTTCTAGCCCTTGGATCTTTGGACATGATCTCAGCACAGTCTTCTGGTTCATCCAATACATCTTTCAATGTCAAATCGGCTTTGTTTTTGTCTTGCTTAATCAACATATCTGTGAGGACACCAACCTTATTTTCTAACGTAATTATCTTCTCATTCAATACGGTATATTTGATTTCATCATTGACTGCGTCGCTAGTATCGAGCTCTGCTTTGCTAACTACCTCTCCACGGATGGTGCCACAAAACAGCAGAAGACAAATCACAAAATGAACATTCATAATGCCGATCTTGGAGGTTTGTGAATCAAAATGAAATGAGTCGAACTTTGAATTGTCAGCACTTCAGACAAATTAAACTAAGGTACATGGTGCAAAAACAACTGCAAAAAGTTTCTTGTAAATATTTAACTCATGTGATCCTGACTTTTTAACTACACGCTATATGTCAATGTTGGCAGGTTTGTTAGATCAATAAATATCATCTCACAGGACATATGTTTTCAACATATACATGTATACTCATATCATGCAACCCTTTCCTTTTATTATATCCAAACTAAAGTCCAAGTGGTGACTTCACATTTACGATGCTGGGTGAAATTGTGAATGCCAAACTAAAATCATTCAAAGGCTGGATAAAGCACGCACTCTCCGTTTAGGTCTTAGAAATCATACCTATCAATATGAAATTGATCCACAATAATGAATATGACATGCTGATGTGAAGTATATAATTTATAGGATTGTTAGTTATAACATCCTGTCAGATGAATTACACTGTTTATGTGGAAGGCAACGTTCTCTATGTAAGTATAAACGAATGTTGCACGAGCGAGGAAAAACAACTAATCTGAATGAATATTTAACAATATACACGCGATTTTATTTCATTAAGACATTAATTTAAAAATTTGCTCCAATTTAACGTATTTTACATTGTATTATCTTATGAAACTTCATGTTTGGGGTGGACAAGTCAGAAGTGCTGGCCGAATCATCATCGTGGTACTCCTCAGTGACTGGGAATTTCCAAGCCAATGCTGCCACCACATATTAACCAAACTGCCATGACCAGGAGCTGAAATCCACAATCCGTTTAAATTAGAATTAGTACATGCTTTATACCACCAGGCACCGTGTCTAAGTATAGCACAGTGTTGACTGCTGTTAATGTCGTTATCTCTGTCATAAGTCGAAAATTTCATCCCATTGTGATAGTCCAGAGAGTCGCCCGCAGTGCCACTGTAACCGTCGATAGACATCCTATACTGCTCACACGCTGATGCAACCTGGAATGTTGTGTAGTGAGCGTAAGCAGTCTCTCCAGTAAATGCTTCTAGATCAACTCTCAGCTCATAGTTCCTGCGTGAGGTGATATAGTACAGGTTGTCATTCCCGAGCCAATGTTCTGAATTTACAACTCCAAACCCCTCTGCATACGAATTCCAGTTTCGTTAAAAGTTGAGATTTCCGTCCGTTCTTCTCTGGAACACGGTCCAGCCCCCACCATCAGTTTCCATGTCGCAGAAGACCATCACTATCTTCCTAAATCTCGTGTCGCCAACATTTATCAGATGTATTCCGCTTCTTGCCTCAGGATTCCTTGTTTTGATTTCAGCGCAATCTACTGGTTCGTCCAACGGTGCTTCAACGGATATTTCTTCATCGTTTGTGCATGGTGTTAACGGTCTATCTGTGAGAAGAGCGACCTTTAATTCTAAAGTATTTACCTTCTCTGCCAATAAGTTATATTTGCTGTCATCATTGGTCGCGGCGCCAGTATCGAGATCAGTTTGCCCATTTTCCTGACCTTGGGTGACTTGCTTCGCATAAATAGTACCAAAAATCAACAGAAAAGAAATCACAAATTGAGGATTCATGATGTCGACCTGTGTGATTGGTGACGAACTACGTGATGAACCCTATTCCCAAACACTCTCTAAATCATGCTGAGATCCATGGTGCAAAGATTATCGCTAATTGGCCATTGTAAAAGTTTCACTCATTAGCTCCTGATATTCAATATGCATATGATCTTTGTTCATGGCGATATTTTTACTTGATAAATTACATGTAATCTTATATATAATGTGTGTCAAGATTCACGTGTATACAGGTATCATGCGACACACATTTTTTCATATCCAAGCTATAGTCCAAGAGGGGATTGCAAATCTACAATATCACATGGTCTTGTTAATGCCAAACTACGAATAAATCAGAACATTAAGTGTTAGGTAAGACGTATAACTCAGCTCAATTTGTTGTGAGGGGAAGAGAATATATGTTTGACGGCATGCGTAGGCGACATTTTACAGAATTCCATGACAATCTCAGCCGAAATAATTTCCATCCATATAATCCTATCCACAAATCTGAATTAACAAAATCGCCTGTGATATATATGTGCGTGATTTTAGTGTAAATATAATGAGCAAATCTCTCAGGGCCTCAGGTTGCGATAGCTAACTCAAAGATTAACTTACGAGCTTCCACTCATAATTAATTCACCCACATTCCAGTTTTACATGTATTGTCCTAGGTAAACGCTTCAGTAGTAATGTTCACATAGATATCGAATTTATCCCGAATTTAGGGCCGGTTCAATTATGGTAATGAGGATTAAGTGATGTCTTATTTAGCCTCAATTCATGACACACTTGCTGCGATAAATGTAAAGGCGAAGATCGCAGCACTTAATGTAGTAGCCCTAGTGCGTATCTACATACATGTACGTGGGGGTATCACTAACTGCAGTTTATTTATCAGGTAATTGAATTGACTGATTGCTTTTATCGACAGATTTCAGATTTCAGATTCTCATGTTGCCTTTATTTCGGACTACGCGGAGCACTATAGTGGCTGAATGGGAAACAAATAAACGACGATCACAGTGTGCTGTCATACCGACATGTACGTCCTTGTAATCGCCGCAGACAAAGTCTCTTCTTAACGTTGTGTTTGGAATTGAACTATTTGACTGCACTTCGTAAACCGACCCTACGTTGTTCTACACGAATCGTGCAGCATAATTATCGAATCTAATTGGATCTGCGTGATTTTGTGGGAGGTGTTATAACTACCGGTCTGATAATAAATAATATAGCACCAGAATAATCACCTAATCACGTTGGAATATTGACACATTTTCTCAGTAAGACTACATTATAATGATAATTTTTGCCACGAAGTCCGTATCACCAAATTCTATTCACCAGCCACTTACATGGCTTAAGGTTCATCATATTTCTTCATTATGATATCATTCATCATTTAAAGATCGCTTATATACTGACATTATATAAGTGGAGAACTGTTTACATGAGTCAATCCTTCAGACCAAATACATGTATGTAAATAGCGGCATTTCACACATCTAAATATGTTCCCTTAATTCCGATAATTTATAATCTCGCATGCAGGTAAATCAACTTAAACATATTCGGAACTCACATGGGAGCGGCTGACTCATAAAGACGAGCGTTCATCTGATTAGTCAGCCTTTACATGTATTGGCTATAGTCAACCTCTATATTCATGGTTTTCCTGATCGTCAACTAAGTTATAGCTAAAGTATTATGTGTTCTCACAAAATTTTGCTGATATTTCGGATTATCCTTACCGTTTGCTCCTAGATCTGCACCCTATTAAGGTGCAATTTGTGATTTATGATTTATAGACTCTCTTATGACCAAGATTATGACCAAGAGTCATGTAAATCTGCCATGGACGAAGCAAACTAGGGATCATCAATACCTCATTTAGATTAAATATGGCATGCTGCTGTTTAAACACGTGCCGGTAGATGGGGCGCTGGTTATTTGCTAAGCAAGACTATAAGATAGAGGGGATAGCGGGCCTTTGTGGGACCTCTTCTGCTCTGGTGGCATCTAAATATTTGGTGATGTTTATACCCAACCACATCATAGGAGTCTAGGTGCAGTTAATTTACAAGAATACGTGCACAGTTTAGAGTTTCCAGATTTACCGAATTGGTACAATACTGTTATGGTTATAAGATAAAATTGACTTTAAAACTGATGTTAACGTTCAATCATGTGCGGACTAATGCGAAAATCTTAAGGTAATTTGCGATACACGTTCCTCAAAACCAATCGTTTGCAAGATGCCAGACATGTTGGTTTCCTGTGATCGGCAAACCTCTACTACCATCGAGACCATTGTGGAAGTGCTCGATAATTAGATCAGAGTAACTTCCTATCTAAGCTGGAGAAGCGATAATGCCTCGCGATGTGAAATTACTACATATTAGCTGTATTCACAGACCAAGCACATTTTTTAGTCAATAGCTCGCCGAAAAATAACTCCCTCTTAAACGCACTGCAGATCCATGTTTGTGGTAATATCATGTATGATAAAATGATCTTTCGAAATTGGGTCAGGCCAAAAAAGCGTGTATTCAGATTCTTTCTAAAAAGAATCTCGTTTGCTCATAATTACGTTTTTAGGAGATCTTATTCGCGGCTGTAACAAGATATTTGTCTGAATTTATGGCGTGGTATGATCAACAAATCATATAAAGACAGGTAGGAGAGATCCATCATACTCCCTAATTACCTGTCATAGGTAAGATTTGTCAAACAGAACAGGTAGCACTGAACACCTGGCAAATTTCCACAGTTCCGCGTGAACCTCCAAGATTACATCCGTAATCTAGGCAACATAATCTAACATCGGTTACTCGTTCAAACTCGGACATCAATTACGGTATGATATCGACATTTAGAATATTGCATACTAGAATCAAAATCAGTCCTTGCCAGTCATAATGTCCCATGAAAACGTAAGTTATTCTATATAGGATTACCATATAAAGATAGGAATATAAAGATTCCATTTACGTTCATTCACCACCAAACTGAATCCATTTAATTTCGAAACGGATCATCCATTTGAATAAATACTGCAGAAGGGAAGAAGATGATTATAACATTTTCACATTTGTCTGATCAGCTCAGCTTGCATCTCTAATGTCATGCTTCAAAAAGCTCATTTATTTCAATTCTCGCTTCAACTTTGATCAGAAGATAATGTCTGGCGTCGAATGCTACTAAATATAATTGAAACTTCTGCTTGTTTGTAATGTCACCTTTACCGAGATTTTACTTTCATGAAGGGGAGTAATATATTTAATAACATCTAGACGCGACAGAAGCATTAAATCGCACATATGATCATATGATATCTGATCTGGTATTCAATTAAAAGCCAATGAAAGTATTTATATTATTCATTTAAATCAGTTATATCAAAAGAAAATTTCAAAAGCATCAATATAATGTCAATCTATAACGGAAATTGAAAACATATCCTTTTCTCTAATGGCGTCATATTAAAGCGACTATGGATCCATTATACGCACACGGTATTCTAGTCATGTGTAGACATCAATCAAAAACCCGTTAATTCTCATGTAGAGCCCCTGGTCATTCGCTTACACAGAATACCAAAGATGAGCAACGAAATAAGTCACCTGCATCAGATTCTTTCAGCTAAAGTCAAAGCATGCAATATAGTACGGAGTCAAATGGGCAGCGGAATTCAACAATATTCATTTTCTAAACACCACCTTTGCCTTCAAGCAGGGATCTACTTAGATATATAGAAAATACAAGGGAGACTGTAAGGGACAGTTGCATTCATGCACTCATATCGTGAAGCGAACTCATCAAGTCCACCTTAAGGTATTGTACAGATGATGTAGGAGCAGCCATCACGTAAGCGTCGCATCTCTCCTTTATATGTCTCGTTTGGTGTTTTTACGAGCTTCATTAGCGGCTTAACGAGCGTGATGTGACAATAAAAACTAACATACGGGACTGTTAGGATTCGTGTCCTAGTCCCCTCAACAGCGGGCAGTGAAAAGGAGCAGCGTGAGAGAGAATGCCGGACGAAAATAAAGAATATTTAAAGCTCGGAGTTTATACAGAAACTAAACCTTCAGGGTGGTGCTAAATGCGCGACCCGCAATGGTCAGAATTCATCACAATTTAGACTCAATCTGAGGCAAATCCAGATCCGGTTAGAAAAAAAAAACCTCACACATATTTGGCCTGATGCAGCTAAATTGCCCTTCCTAGACGGTCACGCTGCCAACTCGATAAATATCTTAAATCTTGAAATTGGCAAGACCTTAAAATACCAGTCGCCTTGTAAAAAGTGATACTGTCGATGAAACGTGGCTAATCTAATTTAAAACGATTCTCTGCCATCAAGAGAGTTATTTTTGAGGTCCTTATTAAGCATTATATAAGCATATATTAAGCTGCAATATATCATGACCATTCTTCATGTGAATGACAAAAAGCCGTTACCTCAGATAAATATATCACTCTTGCAATTTGCAAGGTTTTACATCATTGTTTTCGCCAAGTCGATAAAGTAATAACTTACTGTATTTTCTCCTTCCTCGTCGCCGATAAGCGTCATGTCAACGAGCACACAAGTCTTTTCTTCAGCAACCGAGCAACTTCCTGAGAGCAAAGTCTCTTTACTCAACTGAGCCGATCGAAGGTAGGGAGGGACTCGTGCCGGGATGTGCGAGGAATCGAACTGTCCGGGCTGCGGGTGTGTGGGAGAACTAGGGGGGTTAGGGGGATGTAAGCTGACACGGCGTCTCAGTTTAAACCTCTAGCGGGCGGACAGCGGCAGGATCTGGCAAGAGTAAACACCGACGGCGACAGTGACAGGCAGATTACAGGAGCAGACGACAAGCGTCTTCTTGCCGCGCCGGACAGTTCAAAGAGAGCGAGCCTGCGCATGCGTCTGACTAAACACATTGGTATGCGTATCACACCTACACGCCGCTTCTGTAATTCTCCGGCAATCACAGTGTCAATGCCATTAGTACCGGCGCGGATGTACGTGCGCAAATATAGATTTGTATTCATATTGTGAAATGCCACGAATGTCCCGTTGTTTCAGCACCTGAACAACCAAAACGAGACTATTTATAGGCGTCAATCTCTAGTAATTCCTCTCAAAAATCTGTTCTTGTTTCCAGTAAATTCCGGTATTTTAGGGCAGCAGATCATTAAATCCGGTTCGATATGTCATTAAATCATATACTGGTCAACATGGCACTTCTCATGAACATTCCCGTATTTCTATTCATCCAGAGTGACCCTAGCTTGTATTCGAATTGGTCGAGTAAGCACGAGTTTACTGATTGAATCTCTTGAAGAGTAACCAACATTTATATAAAGGATCTGGTCCCATGTCGACAATTCTTTCATGCCAGCAGCTCAAAGTTCAAAAGCTCAATAACGAGTTCCTGAAGTAGCACCGGCATGCAACAGTCTCGAGTTGCTAAAGAAGCATCGATTACTTGAGTTCACGGTGCTCAACTTGTTACCTGCGCGATTGATTAATGCTTCAGTAAGTCCGTTAGCTTCTGTGAGCTATCAAGGGATTCAATAAACATTGGCTCACCTCAATCAGGCTGGGCACAGACCCTAATTAATGTTGATCCCTATATAAGGTCGACCCCCAGACCATTCTTGGAAATAAAAATTGGTTAATTTGGTTACTCTTTTTATATATTATTTTGGGAGGTTAATCGGGGCTGTTGCCTAACTTTGTATTCAGTCAGATTCTGAGGGATGATTTCATGATTTCATATTAGATAATCTGGTCCAGGTATCTACTCTCCTCAGTTTCTATGT
>JAXGGS010494369.1:1981-22982 GCA_035585475.1 Armandia brevis
ACACTGTTATTTGTTGAGGGACCTGGGGACATGGGGGCCGTTAGTGCCTGTTGTCTGCGCTGGCAGAAAGGGTCTGGAATGTCTCTACCGCGCGGTCCCATGTGTGCGATGTTAACATCGCACTCCAACAGGCTCTGAACTACCAGGGAGGCCTGAGTCTGTTTCACCAGCAGTTTCTCCTCTTCCTTGCCTTGTCCTCAGGCATCAGCAAGAGGAACACGACCAACGCTGTCCCCTCGTAAAACTCCACGCATAATTAGACAAGCCGAGCCCCGGCATCAACTCAGACAAACGGTGTGGGAGTTAACGTACAATATCTTTTACTCACAGTTTACTTGATAAATATTAGGTTATCGAGGGATAGAAGCGATCACTTTGATCGGGGCCTGACAACATTTTGCCCTCGGGGGACTTCCGCGGCCGTCATCCAATCAGATTGTGGCACCGGGGTGCCAACTCGCCTCGGCTTTCGCATTCATCACGCCCGGCCTTTTCGGCTGACAACTGTTTTGGCCCGCGCATGTTTTAGCATTAGGACGCATTCAATCGCGGTGGACTCATGCGAGGAGGATGGCTGCATTAAATCAATGCTTTAGGAGAGTGTGTGCCCCGACCTTGTCTCGCGAATGGAGCGTAATAGATTTGACCCGCGCTTTATGCAATCATCCATCTTTAATACGCATAGTGTCTTGTAACCGCAGCAGCGAAACTTGTGCTAACACAATTTACCAAAGGCAGGCGGTCGGGGGTTTAGGGCTATTTATCGGATGTTGTTCTATACTCACCTGTCCACCGGCTACTACCTCGTCCGCATGGTAACCGTATTAGGAGGTAAACTAATATTGAAACGAGCGCAGCTTAAGCGCGGCATGCTCCCTGGGTAACGCCAGATTTCGCTCTTGCCCCGCCCGCTTTCGGTTGAGCATCAGATTTACACAAGCAACTAAACAGGCAATCTAGCGTGAAGCGATATTGACACGGCGCAACACGCGGTTACATCAGTTTTCACTTCTCATCTTGGCGCGCCCGGCCGGGGCACATGTGCTCACCTTCCCGGTTTTCCCGCCAAATCTCCCCTGGTAATGGCAATTTACCGCGAGAATCTGTTAAGTGACTCATAGCGCCTGGCAACTCCGCCTATGATAATGTGAGTGATGGATTTCGAGGATCATCCTGGCAGATGCTCAGCGGTCGAATCAATCAACGTCACTCAAACGAGCATGTCCGGTGACCTCCCCCCTTGCTCCCTCATATCAGTTTTCTTGCTATGTAAATCAAGGCCTTAAACCCCTCCGTCCTTTGATCTCAATGCTACATTGCTGGTATTCGCTCAAATGAGTAACACAAATTAGGTCATTCGTACCATTTTCGGTGAGCAGGGAGCAATATATTTAGCATACTACAATAGAACAATTTCTGTCACACTACAAGGGCTTGCTTTGATAAATCACACGTTTATAGTCCTCTCTATCATGGGTTTACACGTTTGTCGGATCAATTCAACGCGGGTATGTCTTCAATTACCCAAATTGGGTCAGCCCCTCTCATTAGCGAGTGATTGCCTGTGTTCCATCACCGAAATGGGCCCGAGACTGGCTGGTCATTGCCGCATGGGTCTTCATTTGTCAGTGCCCGGGTTTGATGTGCGGGCGGTACGGTATACGGTATAGTGGATTGAACCCGCTCGCCAATAAATCTATGGGGGCTTCCGTATGTGTGCGTAGCGCGTGTGCGATTCCTTCCCGCCGGATTATTATGGATTTGTGTTGGTCGTTATGGATAGTTGTGCGCTAAACCGGCCACGCTAACACGTCTAAGACGAGGGGGATAGCGAGGAGGTATTATTCTCTGTATATGGTGCGTGATCCATCTAACGTGGTCATGTACCGTTCCAATGGAGAATCAATAATAAATAGTCCTTCTTCTCCTTCTGAGTGCTGGATATTTAGAAAAGAAATAGTATGATCATGTATAAGGCTGTTTATAACATGAAAGGAATTATCACGAACCAGTTTTTAGTTTCCTGAAGATAATGAGTGATGAGTACGTGTACTAATTAGTCCACCTTCGTCATTATGCGAATCTCTTACTCGGATTCGCGATGCTAAATATTTGCTCATAAAGGAACATGCGGATCGATAATAAGTTATGGCATTTCGTATTAACTTGGAAGCCATACCTGGAATTTTACATAGGTTATTTGCACCCGTCCAATATGTACTCTACCATTTACCACTGAGCGCCAAGCAGCAGCCTTGCCCTGATAACCACTTGAAATTCCCTTCATATGATTCGCTGCCATCTAATTTCTCAAGGAATGAAGTGTCAATTTACTGATAAACGTTTATCTGTCGAGCTCGGACGAGCCTCCTCTCTCCCGCAGCAATGATTCAGCTAGCTGGTGTCAAACCCTGTCATCTCGAACAATGCCGGCGTGCGCTGCCTCTCTTGTTCGCCGGGCGGGGGAAGAGCCGGGGCTGAGCTAATATCCATGTTATAATGGGGTATTCTCAGTGATATTTGCATGCCTGGCTACCCCTGACTAGTCGCCCCTCAGCCGGCCTCATTGTGCGCGGCATAATACGCCCGGGTCTGGCGGCTCGGGGCTGCGGCGGCAGGAGTCTCGCTAACTTTGTAGGTGATTAAAGCGATACGCGCCGGTGTTTACTCGCAAAACACCCCGCACAACTTGTTAGCATCAGCTCATAAGTCTCCTCCGGATAAAATGTAATAATGAGATGGGGAGCTTCCACCGTTTGGTTAGATACTACTTCTCAGTCTCGTGCATTCGCTTCCTTATGGCGTGCTTCAAAAGAGAACGCTCTGACCTCGGGGCTGGGAGAGGCATTCGGGGAGATATATGGGGGTATAAGCCTCTCATGCCCGGTGTATTTGGTTCCTCCATTACATCGCCGGGGCTTGTTAGCTTAGTTTTTAATGGCCTCCCGTCTTCCCGTCGTAGCGCGCTGCCGTGCTGAAGCTTAAGGCTCACCACGCAGGCAGGAGCTAGGCAGGAGCTGGCAAGGTATGGACGGCAGGCCTCCTCAAGGGGGCCTCCCAATCCCCGGAATAGGTCCCCGCCGAAATGGCTCGAATCAGATTACGCTCCCCCACCTCGTCGGCGAGTCCGCAATCCACGCCATTGTCAAAATCACCGACTGTCTTCTGCTGATAACAGTCTCGTAAAAAACACATCTGAAGAAAAGAAGGGGGGAGCGGCGGCAGTCAATATTTGTGAACACTGGTGGATGACGGTGGGAATGACGATGATCGATTCGCCGTGCCTCGCAGATTTACGCGGATTTGTTAGATATTTCATATCGAATCCGTAGCCAGTGGATTATACCGTGGGCCGGCTGAATCCGTTAGTATAATTTACCTCATGGAATCAGGCGACTACAGCAGATTAGAGACACTCGTCTAGACGCAGCTGTAATAGCTACAAGCCTCCACTCTAAGATAAAGTGTGATGTTATGACCTCAACTGCAATGGTGTGATCAGCTTATAAAATATTCAAGTTTCCATTGAATGTCCACGTTACTCTACCTTACAATAACAAAATTGTTACTCAACTCTCAAATAGTTACATATCTAGATTTGAACCCTCATTAGATAAACAATTACCGAAGAGCTTTCATGTGACAAATGACCGTTTTATGTCGGCAAATCAAGCAAAGTGCTTGGCAACAATTCTAATACATTTTCTTTGTTTTTATGCGCATATATATATGATAGAAATTCTGATATTGTTTAGTAGGGTCAATAGTTTACCGGTATAATATGTACACCTAGGGGCATGCGTAGTTGTGGAGGTATGCTATACACACAGCATTTGTGTTCAGCCAAAGAGTTTTTATTTTTGTTGGCAAATGATTGAAGCTACCAACCAAAGAATTCGGTCTGTTGTACCTGCTTTTTCAAACACCCACAGATTGTATTTGCTCAAATTTAATCGATTTGCTCGCCTGTGCCTGTTATGATCATTGTTGGGAGTCTTGGAATGCCGCACAAAGGCTGACAATGCCCTGAGGCCCGCGTAATCTTATGGATCACTGAGTGTCCTTTTTAAGCCAGATTTTAACCCGAATGCCATCGGAAATCGCTGGCGAATTCCTATGGTTTATAACGGGTCCGTCTTTTTTGACGTGCGGGATTTGAGCGGAAATAGAATTGGTGGGTTTTCGATGCATGCAATGGCCATCGCACCTGCTCCAGGAGCTGAGCTATGGCTGAAACAATTCACCTTCTGCTGTAACCTTGTCCACGAGCGGTTAATTCGCCATTTATGGTTCCCAACCGACAGCCATCTCAATCTATCTCATTTGAAATTTTGTTCGAGCGCCCACACTCGCATGGGAAACCAATATATTGTTGAAATAAGCAAATTTGTTCGCTGACTGAAACATAATCTTCTTTTGTTAGTCCAGCTAGGGAACACCGGTAAACAAAGTTATTGCGTTGCTACGTTTCTCTATTAATAAATACATGTTTTTTGTTGTGATGGAATTGTTTCCGTGATGCAGTACGGTGTGATTAATGCAGCTTTGGATATATAACAATTACTCCTCGTGCACGTTTATACAATGACAAACCAAAAACGCAAAAAACAATTGCTGGCGGTGTTTCTGAATGCTAACTACAAAGATGTCAGGCGACATACTTCTAGGCCAATCTAAAACGTCAGCAATTTTTGCAGTCTCTCCTTTAGAAGTGGAATCAAGGAGTCCAGTCAGACACACTTCGCACATGATCACATATCAAACGCTGTAACGTAACACGAATGTGGATATAAAATATATCATTCCTTTATTTTAATGATTCAGTTCTTTGCATTCAAACGGGTGTTGAACTACAGGATAAAAAATAATATTGTTAGGACCTTTTACTTGCTTGGCCAAGTATAGAAATATAGACTATAAAGAATAATATTTTTCAAGGCCGCTTGCTAATATTAACATTTCCATTACTCAACCCACTTCCCATACGCCAAAGAAGCCGGAATAGAACAGTCGCACATTTGTGAATCAGATCTATGCTTTTTGGTCATTTCCCCTGACGGCCGAATGTGGTGGGTGTTTAAATCTCGGCCTTGATGCATCGCTCGACAGGGGTGTGTTCTGCGGACGAGATCTCGCCGAGAGCCACCGACTCTCCATTATCATTCACAACTTTGTATTAGTGACTACTCCCCTCTTCTTGCCAATTGATCTGAGGGGAGGCTCGTGGCACTGACTACAAAGTTGGCGATTGTGCCTCGCCAATATGGCGGTGAATAATACACGGGCCCGTAGCGACTCGGGTTCTGTGCATGTATTTACCAAGGTGAGGCTGTCTGGCACGAGCCCCGCTGATTATACCACAAGCTGAGTGCTATTGACAAAACTTTGACCTGTCAGAAGCATTAGCTTAAGCGCTAGTTTTGTAATCCCCAGTACCTATCTGTGAGTAAGAGTGTCACTGTTTTCTTATTAGGGTCTCCTGTTTCTACAGTCAATCGCCTTTCTCGTGTCTGCCTTTATTGTTCAAAATACTTTGGGTTATTTACAGTTATTCCCAATTAAGTCATCCTTCAATTATAAAGACGCACTATGCTAGATATCCATTGCTAAAGTGGTGCTTCCTTGTACTATAGGCCTGGTGTTACTATGTTTAAGCTGTGCTGCTAGGTTCCCCACCGCCAGCATCCTGCCACAACGTCTGGACATAAACAGCCTCAAATAGCACGAGGTCCAGCAGCCCAAAAATACCCACAGGCCATAAATCAACGCCAAACCAAAGAAGAAATGGGGAAATCATGATTCTATGAAACATTGCGTGTTTATTCCTTCATGAAATGGCTCCCGAGGAGCTTTCCCCTTCCCTTCCTGCGTGCAGCAGCAGCAGCGGCAGCAGCAGCCACCGCGGTCCCCAGATCGGACCGGCCTTGCATCGCATCCCCAGACCGCCCGCCCCGGTTGTTAATACACAAGACATGTGTGCGAGCTTCGGGGCCAGATTTACGCTGACATGTGTACAATAGGTCTTCAATGGCCCGTAAGAACTGTTTAGGGGCTCTCGTGGGCAGCAAGACGCAGACGGGTCAATACGGCTACATGTACACACGGTATGAGGCGGCCACGCGGTCTCCAGTGCCCGGTCGCACTTACCGCGGGCCTGAAACGCTCTTTTACACGGCGTATTTCATGTAATTCCGCTCGCCCGCCATGCTGTAGTGGCTCTCGTTTGTTTGTACCGTCTGTCCCGGCTGAATTGAGGCGTGTGCTCGCCTGAATAGCGCGGCTATTTGCCATCGAGTGTTGTTTGAGAGAGGTTCGGGATTTCATGTCCGGTGGAGTCCGCCGGTGATACGTTTAAGCCGTAAACGGATACAGCCCTAAAATGCCGCATTATCATTAAACCGTCCCATATATAGGCGGTAAAATTGAAATTATAATTGCTTGTGGAACATGACCGGCAACCCTACGCCGTAAATTGTGCACAATAGAGCGGTTGTTTCGTTCGACTCGTAATTCGCGATTCTGATATGAGGCGGAAAAGAGGGGGCCATTAATTGTGCGGCGCACCGCGCGTGGTCACATGCATGGGGGAGCCTCATCTTATCTGGCTGGCTTAGCACAATCCGCATTCGTGACCCGTCTCCCACACGTCAGCTCAGCGCACATGCCGGATTGCGGTTTCAATGGGAGGCAGTCACCAGTGCAGCGACGATGCTCCAGGCATTCAGCGGCGTGGCAGCGATGCTCCCGTTTCTCCACCAACCTCAGTGTCCTAGATTCACCAAAATAAGAGGATTGCAACGCGGGTCGACTGTTTAAATTAAAAACTTCCTGGCTCAGAGGTCACAAGCCTTGTGTAATACATGCTTAAGCTAAATACAAAACCGCAGCCTGCCACATGGCTACTGTATTATGTAGCCTGCCCTTCCAAATTAAGCATGTAGTTGGCAGGTTGACAGGCAGCCTTCTCGAATGATTGCTGCCAACCCTACAGCTAATACTCATCCAGCCTTGATGTACCATTACAATATTAGCCTCATCTACTTTTTCCGTTGTTTGCTTACTTGGTCTTGTGGCGGGTGATTTTTTAAACGCAAAGACGTCGCTTGAGGAGACGTGCGGCTCTTCTTACCCGAGTCTTTTAGCTCTCGTTCCTTTTATTTGCAAATGGAAATTGAAGTAATTGATAAACTCTGATTTCATGAATAATTTCGTGTACGCAGCGCCAAGTATGTCGGGTTTACAGCAAGAACAAGTAGCTATTTGACATGTGCTTCACTATTTTTACCCTTTAGCATACATTCGGTGGCATAAATAGTTACGGTCATATCCTATTTTGGGATGGTGATATTATGGTTGCGAGGAAACAATCCATATTAGCTAGCACCTTGCAGACAGTCTGGATGACAAGGCTGATAGCTTATACACAGCTTGGTTATATCCATATCAAAGCTTTAGGAGGATCCAGATTCTAGAGATATGAAAGGGAGTGAATAATTTGGAAATTGTTAATGTCATAGCCTGGCTCCTGAAACCAGTTTCTTTTTATAAATGATACATATATGAATATATGACAACTCCATGTAACTAGGTTTTCAATGCTTGTCAACTGTACCCGATTTATATAAAAGGTCCACTGTAGCTTTTGACGCTACATATAACTTTATGACAGAAATAGTACACATAAACAGCGGGCTTGCTGTGACCTACTTTAGAATTATGATCGTGTGGCTACGTATAATCAATCATAACTTGCAACACCCACCGCCATTTCCGCCTAACATTTCGGGAACAAATTGCTTTCTCCATTATTGTGCACAATTGTTTTGCCTTTAAGCACATCTAGTCATTTAGTACGATCAAACATGGAGTCGTGACCTATTTAGGGGCTGATGGAATGTGTGCGGGTAATCTGTCATCGGTTCCACCTTAGAGACGGTTCTGGCCGACTGCTGCTTGCGCACATCTGGCAACGGCTGCTGATGGTGCTGAGCGTTAATCCCATTACACCTGAGAACGCGATAATCCGGTGTCCATTACCCTCCATTCCATTACACGGCGTTCATCAACTCTCCTCCCCATACTCTCCGCATATCATATTCCACTTTATGATATTATCACATTGGGCACAATTGGTGGGCGCCATACCGAGCCGGCCCTACCCACCCACCAATTCAGCCGCTCTCTAACCTCGGCCAAACACGCCCGGCGAAAAATAATCACGGGCTCGCTGGAGGATTGTTATTGAATTTGAGGAATCGATGGAATATGGTGTGCGGATTTGCTCCCACCCCCCACCACCCACCGCCTTCGCGCTCATCTCTCTCCCGGGGTGTCTTTCACGGGGCAAAAATTCAATCTAGTCGCGCGCGGCGAAGGGCTCATTTCCGCCGAGAAATCGACACCATCTGGTATATCCCTTCTGCGGGTATATTGCCTGATATTTGGCTAGTAAATGTTAAAGTCACTTAGACACGAAAAGGATATTGTGTTCGGCTTCATATAAGCCACTCGGTTCTTACACGAAGCTGGTCGTTAAGCAATACACTGGAAGCACGGCACGAAGAGCCCCACTTCATCTTACAAGGCCCCCGGTTATTCCAAAAGATCCCTATTTGCATAGTCCCTTTTCTTGTACGCGCCGTATTCGCCGGCGTTTTTATGTGTGACATTTGCACTTGGCAGTGATTTCCTGCGAGGAGGAGAGCTTGCGGGCGGCCAGGGCTCGGGCTGAATTATGTCCCCGAGACGTTGATGGTGACAGTCAGCGTTAAGCTTATTGCCCGAGCATCTGAATGCAAATGATAAGGAATGGCATGATACGTGCTGGCTCTGGCCCTGCTCATCACCATGCGGTATGAAGTCAGGTGAGCTCCCCCCACCTAGCTCCGGGCAAACGTATCATTATTAGGCGGAGATGATCGAGCCTGCTAGGTGGGCGGGCGGTGTACGCGACATTGATAAGTCTGTACGAAGCCTAGTGGCCCTCGGGGGCGAGCTCTTCATTTACCGCTTTTTGTAAAGTGTCAAAGGTCCCCGAGGAGCTCATCAACCGGCTTGAGTATCATTCCCAACTGCTCTCATTGAGCACCGACTCTGTGTAAAACAACTCGGGTTTTTGCAGCAGATGAGGGCGGGAGCAGACGACTGTTGTACAGAGGCTCTCGGTGCTGGATGTTTTCCCGCGCTCGCTGCTTGTCTTATCCTCGCGAGCAGACGACACAGCGAGGGACTTGAGCGGAGAAGTCTCAGCAGACGATCGCTGGCACTTGTGGTCAAAGTCTGCCAAGGTGAACTAATGCATAATTAATGCGTTCTAAGTGCGCGCGGGTAAAAAATGCGGCGCTCAGCCGTTGGATGCCGGCTCTTTTAGCGTGATTTAGCCTCGGCTTAATGCCGCGAGTCCACACACACGCCGACAGTTTCGTCCTATTTCCTTATCTTCTCATGTCAATTTAGCATAAAGAGTGATGTGGATGGTCGCTGTCCAAATGCGTATCTCAGACGGCTCGTCGCGGCTTACCGGGGTTACCTTCAAAAGCAATCCCCGAGAACATCAAAGAAAGCTGCCCGCGTGAAAAAAAATGGCCGGCACCTTGGCGAACATAAAAGCGAGTTAAAGCAGCGAATGTGCGGTTGTTTACGTGTGGATGGCTCCGAGAAAGTGAGGAAAGGGAGCAGGGGCGCGAGAGTCGTCAAATAAAATACGGGCGGACACGGCGAACCTGTTGTAAACTATATTCACACATCCAACTAAAGGATGCCACTCAACGCTTTGAAACACTGATTTCTTACTGTTGAAATTAACTACGCACCGAAAGCCACATATTTCTGCGCTTCACTGCCACAAATGCAGATGCGTTCTTGTCGCGATCTTTTTGCGTTTGGCTAGACGTGATAATTTCGTCTTGCTCACTTCAGACGTTCATACCTCATAGCTTCATGTCAGGAATTGGGATCAAATGGTTCAGTAATCTATGAATATTCACAGAATCGATCATAAATGCTTAAATAAGATGTTACTAATTTGTTTAATCAATAATAGATTTGTCATGACAATTAAGTTATCAAACAATGGTAGATTGTTTAATAAATCTATGTATTAAATGGATTTCTTTTTGTTTCAGGAGACACTGGCATACCTGCTTGACCACTTGAAACGAGTAGCAGTGAAATACGAGGTGAATAAGATGACGACACAGAACTTGGCCGTGTGCTTCGGTCCGGTTCTACTCTGCCCCGCCCCTACTGGCAACGAAATAGACATCACTTCAGATTTCAAAAAACACATAGAGGTTCTGCGCTACCTGCTGGACATTTGGCCAGAAAACCGAGGTGAGAGTCAGTGTTTTTAACATAAACATATATGTATGTGTACATGTACGGGTAGTTGATAATAAGGTGTCTAGATCTGAAAGGTCAAGACGGACTCCAGTGTTTGTAATAAGTACATAAATGCACAAATGTATATGTGTGTACTAGATGGTGTCCAGATGGTATCCAGATACCACGGGTCAAAAACAAATTCCAACGTTTGTGATATGTACATGGATTGGATGTGTGTACATGTAAATTAATAAGGTACTTAGCTCTTAGAAGTCAAGTCAGATTCCAAAGAAAGAGTCAGCGTTTGTAATAATTACGTGTGTTCACGTAATTGTCAATGTACCTAGATCTCAGAGGTCAAAGAAGACTAAATGTCAGCGTTTACACTTATAGCGATATGTACATATATGTGTGTACAAGTAATTGATAAGGCATCTAGAGGCCCACAGGTCAATCTTCAACATAATGAGTCGCCTTGAGATTGTAATAGATGTCAGTGATATCCCCTCTAACGGGTGTAGAGGTAGCGGCCATGTTAATTGAATAGACATGCTAGCTCGGTGATCCCCGCTTGTCGGTGACCTGGTGGTGTTGGTGGAGCGGCTCCTGCCTGCTGCTCCCTCTTCTCCCCCTTCTCCCCTGCCGCTTCCCGGGCTCAGAAGCCGGCTCGCCGTAATTGGCTTTTTAATTGTTCGTGCTCCGGAGAAGGGATGCGAGCCCCACCGAGGATACCCAAGCTCTGTATTTGGTCAGCTAGCAGCGATATGATCTATATATGCCTCCCAGTCATGTGACCCGATTTCACTATCGTGGCTTTATGTATTGGCCTTTGTCAGACCTAACTAAAATCAGAACGTAATCGTCTGTTCACGCTTTATAACCAGAATTAATAACTTATTGGGTGAATTCAAACAGGTGAGTCAGATTGAGAGACTCACTCAAGCAAAAACGCCGATTCGTCCCCCGATTCATTCCCCCTGTTATCGCCGGCTGTGAATCAGCACTAAACTAACAGGGTAGAATTGAGCTTTAGGAAGGGCGGGGTTAGGGTTTAGCCTCGTGGGGCTGTTGAGTCATTGCTGCTGGCAGGAGGTATTGTGTGCACGTCACATAAACTGGTTAATAACGTGGCAATGCACGCTTAATCCCCCATCGTCCGCCACCGCGAGAGCCCGGATTCAGGCAGTCAGCGCCATCACCAGCCTCCAGCCCATAATACTCAGCTACCAGATTAGCCTCTAATCATCCTAGTATTGCGATTAAACCACAATTTGTCAAAAAGGTTGAGCCTAGATTGGCCATATTGACATCTGTGGCCGCCGTGTTCATTTATTAACTCGCCTTTAGTCAGGTCGCCGCTCGGAATGTGGAATCCGGTGGAAGGTGCTCGCTGGGTGGCCGTGGCTCGAGGGAAGCTGGCGGCCGGTAATGAATGAAACCGGCGCTGATGTGTATTACATTCTGATATATAGGCGAGAGGAGGGCGCAATTCTTCAAACACAAACGGCGCGAATAGTCTCATAATGCGTATCGATACAGCGCCATAAACAGGAGGCGCGTTGTCGTTAATATACGCGGGAAGACCTGGACTTCATACTCGTCTTATCCGCCATCAATCTACTACTCGCAGGGGAAATAGACGGCGGGAGTAATTCGCATGTTATGCATTAGTTTGGTAAGGACATACCCAGGACGATGCGGCTGCCAAATAAGTTTTTGTCTCAGTTCTCAGATACAGCCCGCCGGCCGGGACTGCAAACCTACCGACATCTTTTACGGTATACTTCGCGTGTCGTCTATTATCGAGAACACCTGGCTCTATTATGTACTCCCGGTATTCGAAGTCGGTAACAATGATGCATTGATTCTACTAAATTTAGAATCATGACAGAAAGTGAAGTGAGATTACTCGTATATTATCACCCACACGAGAGTGATGTAACACGCTGAGACTGATGTAAACAACGCAATTTGCTACCATGAATCTTAAATCTCGCCTAGATATGGCGGGGGAGAGACCGACTGAGCTGCGGGGGAAACGAAATTTATCGCCGCCTTATACGTTTCAGTTACCGCCCTCACTCGAGCAGCCTCTTTCAAAAACCATCATTCGGAATTGATCCCCGACAAGCAGCGACTCCCGAGTATGTTTGCTTAGGTTTGGGGCCTACCGAGCGAATTGATTTATTTGTCAAGAGAAGGCTCATAACGCCGAGTTATCTAATATTCGTATGCCCGCGGCCCCCCGAGGCGGTTATTCATATGTTCTCATTTAGAGTGCGTCCATGACTTGAGCTGCTCGGATTAGTCGCCGGTGGCCGCGCTCTCTCGCCAGCATAACGTTTCTCGCCCCACCAAGGTAGCCGCCGGAAAAATAACTTACGTGGGTTTTTTACCTCCTCTGCTTGGCTTGCTCACCGAGAGGAAGAGGGAAATGTAGTTTTTTACCTCCTTGCTCACCGAAAGGAAGCGGGAAGTCTGAAGGATTTGTGCGCGGCCGATGATGCCATGACCCGACGCCACCAGGGCGTAGTGTATCTAGAGATGAATTCGGTTTAACAACACGGCGTCTTCAGGTGGTGGTTGGTGGTGGTGTACCGGAGAAAGACATTAATTCTGGTCGCCTCTCGCGCTGGTCGGGTGTACACACACACACCGAGTGTAATTATCTCGCAGCCTTCTATTCCGTTCTCCCCTCGTTGCTTTCCTTGTGATTATGATTGATGCTGTGTCACACGCAAAAAAGCTGCTACTGAGTCAATCGGAGATGTGTGGGTTTTTTTTACTTCAAACACAAGAGCCGGGATTGGTCTAACTTGTTGTTCCACCTTTCCCATTGTTGCCACCAATGTCAAAGTATACGGCGTCTTAATTAGTGAACAGCTTTAAATAAGAAGCAAATCTACCCTTGTAATACGATTTGCGTCACCTTGACCTACTTTTGACTCGACGATCATCTTAATACAATATAGTAGTAATTTGATTGCCACCTTAGATACCTTAACCTCGTTTTCAATAACCAGCCTCTCACCTATGATTCGCGGTTACCTGGCTTAGCTTAAAGCTACGTGTACCCGGCGATGTACGATAAAACATATCTGTTTGTTGCATGTAGCAGATGATTAAAGGGGCCCGTCGGTTGTCAGGGGAGCAGCTTCTTATTAGTTGGCGGAGGATGAGATGGGGGGAGGGATTTGAAGCACTTCAGGCGGACGCAGGCATCGTGACTGGTGCCCATGCGCCGTGAGGTAGGCATCGCTACAGTCAGATGTCGTCTGCCGCTGCTTTATGGCGCCAAATAAAAATGATTTAATGTAATCACTTCGGAAGCGCGAGAACTGCTAAGGACGCGGTGAAATTGCTTTGCGTTTCTTTCACTGCAGAGGTCGCTCGGATAGGAGCAATACACTGCCAACATTAATTAGTTCTTACAGATGATGTAAGAACGACTGCTTAAGCACAGATCGGAACTGATTACATCAACGAGCAGTCTGGTATGATCATAAATCTGAAATCCTAAAGCTATAATATGTAATTGAGAATCAATTAATCGTCTTTAGCTCAACTTGATATATTTAGAAAGAATAGCTCTATTGACTGTTAGTTTTTTTAGGCAGTGTTCCAGGATGCAAGGGTTGTTATTTGCTTTTTTTACCTCAACAACAGGAGGCAAAGACATGATCTTCATAGGACCCGATCAATAATTGACTAGATCTCGAGCCAGTTTTAGATATAGTTTCCCCGAGTTGATATTCCCTTTGCATGACGATACCTTCTATCTATTCCGTTTTAAACAAGGTGAATAATTAAATGTGAACATTCTGTCATGGCGTTCGGGATTTTATTGAGAGTTTTTACCGCCATTTTGCATTCACTATATTCATCGACGCCTTGTTCTTAGCTAATTTTTATATTGAACACTCGCGCTATTACTTACATATGTACGCCGCCGTTATTTTGATTGGTTATGGAAACCCTCTCCCTATTGTTAATTGGGACCTAATTTGGTTGAGTAAATTTGCCATTGACTCGTGCCATAACAGTGCAAATATTTGAATATTGATATTGGTCTGGGTATATTACGTTTAAATGGTACAACACCAATCGTTAATTCTACTCATTATTTGCTGTATATTTCAGACTTTTGTTTTCTGGGTTAAGTCGATATATGGGCAACCCATGGGACCAAGTAATAATCTGTTCATAAATATACTAATTTGTTTTCCTGTTTTAACATTGCTTCCAATTGGTTTATTAATCATCTGGAGACGAATTGCTCACAAATGTTGGGAATTGTAATCACTATATCGAGTTAAACTATTTGCTGATTTTTATTCAGTTTGAAAAGTAAATATGCATGCTTAAAGATTAAAATATATTAAGTTGAATCCCCGTTTCTGGGAGCCAGGGTCCATGTTTGATCATGATTAGATTAGATCCAAAAGAATAAAATGCATGTGCTCACTCCTGACCAAATTAATTGATGCAGCAACACGTTTTATGGCACACATTGTTCAACGAAATGATTGACACAATCTCATATTATTTCATCATGTTTTAAGTTGGAAGAAAACTAACCAAATAAAATGGAAATTGGTGTTAAGAAAAAGTAGGTCATGTCTTAACATTGAAAATAACTGGCAGTGTAACTTACACTTTGTCAAGCTTGTCGTAAAACAGATGGACCTAGCTTTTGATCGACTGAAAGTGGTTCTCACGTATCATGAATATTAAATATCCTAAATATTGTCTGCATTACTTGGAATGTACACTCGCTTGTTTTAAAGTTTCGGCGTCTTATGTGTCTTATTAATTCGTGATGGGCATGATGAACACTCTGCAATGCTACGTTCGTTTTGCTCACTTAAATATCATATTGTGTCATAAACTCATTGTAATATTCGATGTAGTTGGCATGAGGGTGCTGGCTCCCAGAAGACTGTAATGCATGCTTCAAAAATTGATTATGTTTTATTTGGTTCGTGTCAGGTGTTGGTGCTAAGAATGCATGCCAAGCTACCACTACTACTACTCCGACCGATGGTCCAACATCCGCAACAACCACTTCCGCCACTCAAAGGTCACATGATCAAACTGGTTTGAGTATGAGACAGGGGGCAGCCGCGACCACAGCTGCGTCCGTCTTCGACAAGGTGTTGAAAGATCGAGGCGGTTTCTTCCAGGGCGGGCAGGCACAGACGCCGGCCCCTGCCCCGCCGCAGCCCGGGGAGAGGGCGGTCGACCTGCCTGATGCGGCCCTCGAGTTCTATAAGCCTCGCTATCAGATGATACGTCATAATTCGCGCTCGCTGGACAGGGGCGCCCATCCACGAATGTCACAAATGCAGCGTCACTCCCGCTCATTAGAGAGGACGCCATCTTCTTCTTCCCAGTCCCCGCTCGGTTTCTATTTAACATCGCGAGATTTACACGAGGCGGACCCGAAAGTTGCTCAGTACCTCATTGAACACATGCCACCTAAAATGTTTAATAAGCACTATAAGACTCTCACTAAGCTGGCGGAAAGGTCGGCCACGCTGTCGCAGTTAACTGCCGAGCAGCAGCGTCAGAGGGAGCGGGTTTCCGGGGTTCTCAGACAGTTTGATTACGGCTACGCGGACGACAACTACTCCTCGCCGGACAGCCAGAGGTCGCACCTCTCGGGCGGGTTCAGCTCGTCGGACGGGCACGGCTCGATGTCGGCGAGCGCCAGCCAGGAGTCTGAAGGTCACGGTGTCACCATCGCGGAAAGGTCACGCGCACGCACGCGCTACCGTTCCGCCGAGCGCGAGCGAACGCCGTCGAGGGGCTACAGGCTTGACGAGCCCGACGTGCCCTACCAACGTGATAACTTGGTAACGAAAATTGACGGCTCGAACGCAAGCCAGCGGAATAGGTCGCGGTCAAGATCAAGACAGAGAAAATTACCGGAAAGCCCGCAGATGTACCGTAAAGAGTATAATCCCGTGATTGATCAACACGCGCCGAGAGATGACGGCAAAGGATCCAAGAGGGCGGGAGAACGACAGAAACGGATGACTCGTCGCGACTCGTTTTACGACAACGTGGAGCACGAATTGTCGCATGTGAAATCGGACGGCGTGCCCCTACACGATAGATACGCCGTGGATCAGTGGAATATCGAGCCGGCGCCGCAGATGCAGAGAGGCAGGTCGGGCAGCGTCTCGCGCCGAAAGCAGTCGACGGCACGTAGACCACGTAGCCAGAGCGTGGGCAGGGAGAACACCCGATTTAGCGACGACTACTACTGGGGCAACAACAACAGCAACACGCCATCTAGCGGGTCCCGTGGGGGGCCACGCTACAACGTCACCGATCACGTAACGACTTATGACAACAACGGGCAATTGTCGCCGGGTAAAAAGCATCGGTCCCTCGGGTCGGATGACGGGACGTACGGGCAAGCAGACTATACGCCTGGTTACAAGTCGCCGGGTAAGGGCTATACAGCCGGGAGGGAGGGGGCTTCTGACAGAGATGTATGGGGATATGACCCGAGTGACACGCCGCCGAGAGACAAACATTCCTCGCCGGCGAAAGCGAAGAAATCGGGCGATGAGTTACCGCTGACACGGGCCGAGAAACGCCGGTCGTGGCCAATAGATCAAACTGTGTCTGAACCGTCGAGGACTGCGTCCAGGAATCCTAAACACACCGAGCATCTCACCTCATATCCGGACAAAAATGAGATTTCTTTAGAGGGCGATCCGTCATACCGGAGGGGCCATAGCTCAGCGGGGGAGAGATCATTTTCTAAAGCCCATCAGCAGCAGCCGCAGCGCAGGCAGAGCGTTTCGCAATCTCGTTACTATGACGACGATCGTGACGACCAGTGGACGGGTGTTAGCGAGGGAGCCGGAGCCGCTCATCTTTCCGAGTCACGTCGGCGTCTGCCCACTGACCCGTGGACTTATGATAGCTCGAGGTACGGAGGCAGGGCGGCGGGAGATGCGGCGGCGGATTACTACGCGGATCCACCGACGAGAAAAACCCGCCAGCGAAGAACCTCCGAATCGAGGTCACGCCGAGACGAGTGGTCGCCCCCGGAGACGCCGGACACCGCACCCGACTCGCATCCGGCGCACTACAACACGGAGCCGCGAAACCCGCGTCAGAGGAGAAACTCGAGGTCGTCATCCCGCCAGCGTTCCCAGTCGACCGACCGGAGCCGGGCGTCTCGGAGCACGACCCGCGCGGAGAGGACGGGCGGACAGGAGGAGACCCGGCTGAGGAGCCGCTCCCTGGGGCGCGACCAAGGGCGCCGGGCGGTCACCTTCACCGATCCCCCCACCCAGCCACCAGCGGCCAAGAGCTACGACGACTCGCAGCTGAGCTCGAAGATGACCTACTTCTACACCAAACTGTACGTCATCAATGTGGTGATTGTTTTGTGTTCTCACTCTATAGCGTGTGCCAGTCTCAGTAGTAGGCGCTTCACCGTCTCTTGTAAACGTCAACCAGTCTGCGTGACTCACACCGCCGCCTTGTTTATTACATGTGACTGTTTCACCTGATTATTTGTGTGACTCTATGTGCGTGCGTGCTGTTTTTTTTATCAATGTCTCTGGCACATCAGCTCACTCTGTCATCTTACACGTGTGTGACCCTTTCTTGTATCGCTTCAGTCCTCTCTTGCTCTCGCGCCTAAGACGTGATTTCTCAAACGCCACCGATTGCTTTATAATCTTGATTTATTGATCTTACTCATGCACACGCAGCATCGGTCGTTGTTTTGACGCCGATTGCGGACAGCTTATTGCAGTCATTGCGTTTGTAATATATGTGTGCTGTGCAAATATTTCAAATGGCTACGCCTAATATTTCGACCGGGCTGATGCACTCCTGTCGAGTCAATATTTCTCGTTGCCGGGTAGATATCTACGCATTCCCTTAGTGGTGCTCAGCGCAAGAGCACTCGATCCCCCGCCCTGCTCCCTCTCATTGTGTGTGTGTTCACTAAAGGTATGTCATTTTAAAGCACCCTCTCCTCTCTGTGCGGTGATCATTTAGACTGTGGCAGACGTTGCAGGGAGGCATTGATCAATGTTTGCGATTCGCCGGCACTGACACATAATTAATTGTCAGGCGGAGGCTTTATGTGCCGCTCCGGCATGCGAAGGCCTCGTTAGGGGAGGGGTTCGGCTAGCTACTGCAGCGGGACTCGAGCAGCGTACTAGGCGGGCCAGGGACGCGAGAGAAACCCCGGCCCAGCACATCATAGAGAAATTCAATCCTTTAAGTTTTACGTTTTTTTGAGATGCCTGAAGAGCTTAAAGCGGATGCTTAGTTACAAAGCTGGTGCAGCAGCCAGAACGTGCAGGTCCCTGTGACCGCTCGCATCATGTACAGGATCACAGTTATAAAAATGCTCACCTTGTTCGATTTAAGCCAGACAGGTACAGCTCTAGATTAGCATTTTTTACATGACATGTTCAGCTATGCTAGGGCGGTTTGAGGATTAAGAAAGCTAATTAAAAGTCCAGTGGATAAAGCATGTTTGCATTTATATTCTTCTAGTTACCGAGTTTTTCATTAGTGAATGTTACCTAGTGTAGGGTTAGATAGACATAGTATCACACTAGTTATCACCATGTGCATACTTGTTTGCACACTTGTAAGCAACTAAGAGCAATATGAGCCCCTTGAGCCTAAATGAAAACCGCGTTCTAGTCAGCACACATCCGAATCTCTGCATTACCGCAAACAAGCAGTCCGCACTGTACGAGGTAGAAGGTCCCTGACCGCCTGACCCCAGATGGTCATTCCGTGTCCCTAACGCCCGCCTAGTATCGGATTTGCACGAGTCCGCTGCCCCTCGATGGTATATTAAACTGCCAGTCCCCGCAGCTGTGATCCCTACACTACGACGAGCATTGCGATTCTTCTCCGGGCCCGGGATAACGTAAACCCATTTGTCGCACGGAGGGCTCTAACCTAATTACCCGGTGTGCCCCGCCGGACCGCATGGGCAGGGACGGGGGAGGCAGGGAGAGATGGGGAGAGACGGGGAGATCCAGAACAGGGCCTTCAGGTTAATCCGATTTACCCGGGTTGATGTGTGCTGAGGTAATCCTAGGACCTGGCGCATCTTCTCGTTTTACCGCGGAAATGCGGGCCCAAGGATGCCGGCTTGTTTATCGATAAGGGATGAATATTTTATCGCTTAATGGGCCTTATTATCGGGTTCCTTTAAGACAGCAAAAACGCCGCGCTGTGCGATTGTCTCCCTCTCTCTGACACTCTCCCTCTAGAACTGGTGCTAAAACTCCACTAACATGTGATGTGTTTTTCTGTGACAAATAAAAAACCAACAATCAATAACATTTAGCACATCGGATAAGCCGGGAATAAAGTAGATGTAATTCTCGCCTGTGTTTTTTTCCACATGGAGACACACGATTATGTTTTAACGCAGTTTTCGTACTTTCAGGAACGATAGGTGGCATTCGTTGCCAGGCATTTGTCGGCTATGGTATCTAGTCAATATTTAAGAATAATCTCTCCTTCTGTCACAATGATTGTGTCTTTTTTTTCATTAATAAATGTAAATTGATATAATTTTAATCGGTAGATAACCGTTTAAATAAGATTACTGTAACAGAGGTCATAACAGTTATTAACAGACTCCTTTCGATGATTGAACAGCTCTCAGACATAGTCACGAATTCAAAGTACAGTGTACTTCAGAATATGATCTATATATCGTTAGCATTATCATTAACAGAAATCTTCAAGTCAGTACAGAAAACTAATTAATTGTGATGGTTTCAGGTAGCGCAGGTCGTTTTCGTCATAGCATTACTTACTCTCTTGCCGTCGATCTTTAGAACTGAACTGAATCGGATCTTAGCACACTCACAATACACATAATTTTCCATTTTCATCCTATAACTCTCCCGTGTTTAGAAACTGTTTACTTATTAAGTCGTCTTCACAACCGTCCAAACACTGTCATATTGGTGTACAGATGCTCTTCAGAATGTATTCTGTACTTCGGTACGCATGTCTGAATAGCATCATCTGTTCAAATATTCAGGTAGAATTGGGAATGTTGATACCATGTATGAATATATGTATACATCATTAATTTTGTTAATTACATTGAATGTGACATGTTTTTCGGCAGCATGTAAAGTTAAAATTAGCTGCTTGATGAACGATGTAGACTTATATGGTGATCGTACTGGAATGAATCCATAGTCAGAGCAAATCAAATATTAATCATAGTAATCATAGCCTGCATGCCGGATTGATTTTGCATAAAGTAACGTTGATTACACGTACTTTACTTTGCCTTTTATTGATTTTTGCCTTCATGAGTGTGTTTTGGTACAATTTCAGATAGCAGCATGCCCCTGAGTTTTGAGGAGATTGCCAATTCCCTTGGGGGTCCCGAGGCCCCCACTTTTAGAAGTCATCTAGGGCAGTTAGTACCGAGGGGATCGGAGGGAGCAGGGCATCCGAGGCGCCAGGATGGGTCGCATGCGTCATCACGGGGACAGGACAGTCTGCACTCTCCCATGCGAGGAGGACAGGACAGTCTGCACTCTCCCATGCGAGGAGGACAGGACAGTCTGCATTCTCCCATGCGAGGAGGACAGGACAGTCTGCATTCTCCCATGCGAGGAGGACAGGACAGTCTGCATTCTCCCATGCG
>JAXGGS010494370.1:0-11253 GCA_035585475.1 Armandia brevis
CTATGAAAATTAATATGAATCCAACTGTCACTCAGATAATATGATAAATACACATAGTAGCTGTGCGTTAGCAAGGTTTTACGATTCAAACCGACTTTATCCCGTAAGCATTTCTGATTTTGAACAACATACTAGAACTTAGCTACTATAAGGCTGCATAAAATAATTGATTAGTTTCTAGAAGGGGATGCGGACGGCAGGTGTTTTTTTTGCCAGGGACAGTGCGGCAGGTATTTTTGTTTTCTGAAATGAAATAGGGGGTGCGGTGGGGTTTTTTTCTCCAAAAGTAGGGTGCGGGGGCCGTTTTTACCATTTTTCGGCGTTTTTTATTCGAAATAGGGAGTGCGGCGCTGAGAAGAAGGGTGCGGCAGGTTTTTTATTAATGCAAATGTAATACAGACCAGTATCCACGACGCATTGTCCATTGGGTGTGTCTACGATCGTGCCCGCTGCCCCTGTGTTGTGTATGAAGTTGTCGGGATCAAACATTAGGTAAAGGTATTTGGTGGTCTCAGCCAGGAAGAAGGACTCCATTCGGTTCTCAAGTTTATGCTCCCTGACGTCCGAGACCTGAAGAACAATGAACAATGCATATCAATAACCAGTGTTTTGGTATATTGGATTGCATGGTTCGCTTATATTACGGACAATTCAATTACATGTACATGTACCTAGATAATATATTACATGGACGATTGATCCGCACATATTCCTTACAATTTGGAGGTATTTCGTAATCATGAGCATTCTGGAATAATGTAACCTTGAAGTGCATCAGATATCTTATGATCTATCGGTAGTTGATATATGGCCATAGATATGTATTCGAGTATATTATCCATATGGATGTAACACATTTGACTTTGGGCTTTACACATTTGCTTATAAAATAAATAGGATTTACACAAATGAGTATTGAATGACAATTCTACTACTGTGGACATCCTCTATAAGGCGGTCCTCTATAAGGCGATCCTCTGTAAGGCGGTATTCGCTATAAGGCGGGTCTAGCGTGTCCCCCGATTCGTGTTTCTGTTGATCTTTATAACACGGGTCCATATAAAATACATGGTATCCTCTATAAAACGTTTTTTAGGCTTGTCCCCCGCTGACCGCCGAATAGAGGATATCTTCAGTACTTTTTGAAAAGAATGGTATCTCATTGCTAATTGAATTTCGATTTAAAATCATTTTGCTCAAGAATTCCCTTATTGAACGACTTCTTTGTCTTAACCGATGGCCATAACATATATCCACAGTAATTAGATTGAGAGTACAATATATTTGACACAGAATATATTCAATTAATGAACCAAGTACCGGTAGTAAGGTTGTATTCTGCCATATCGTGGCTCCTTGTATGACATATCAAGAACCTTGTACAATAGCTATATGTGTTTATTGACTAACCTATACAAGTTAAAAGTCGATGGCACATAGTTGCTGGGTAACAAACACAAACTTTAAACATTGAAACTATATTCAGACAACAAAACTATAGTAGGCAGTGCAAGTGCATTTATTTGAGGTACACCGTGTCAACCATTGGAGGGTGACTGGGTTTTCCATGGTTAAAGACAAAGTTTCAAAAGATGACGAATTGAAGGCGGACCTGATAACCGTTCGATTTAACATTACTTTTAATACGGATGAGCTAGCAACCTGATGAGGACAACATGAGACTTCGCCAGGTCAGAGTGTTTGGAACATGGTAATAGTGACATCCTCAACACAGTAGTTTCACAGGGGAAGAATGCAAGCACTAGGGCTTTCCCATATATTAATTCTAGGGAATGTATTGTATGGTAATGTTTTTCCAGACTGATATATCTGTAGCGACGAAAATATTGTCAAAGTTAAAGGAAATTATCACTTATGTATTCCAAAAATGCTGTTCTGTAGATTACACATACTAGATGCAAATGCCAGTAAACGATCTCTATCAGGAGAGCACGACGCCTTGAAAAAGCGCTATTTTCACGTTTGTCTCGTGATACACTTAATAAAACTCCTTAATATGATATTACGTTATACATGCCCGAAACATCACTTGCAACCATTCTTAACCAGGTCAAGACAATAACCGGTAGTATTAGCCTCAGGATTCCCGATCTATATAGCCACACTCTTTCTACCGAGTGTATTCAATTCATAATAAAATCAATTCGTAAATTTGATAAACATATTTACAGTGGATCATGGGCGGGCCATATTTTCATAAAGTTATTGACCAAATAAATTATGACTATCCATCTCTTAAAAGTGGCACATGTTTCTTGAATTGATTTGTATTCGACTACGTCTGAATAATATTGGAGGAGCTTCCTCAATCAGTTAATGCTGCCAAAGAGTACCGCAACGGTTAGTATGTATTACACTCGAGTGCCCACGCTTATCATACTTCGGTGGTTATATGCATTAACAAAATCCCCAGTGCTTGTGATTTAAGTTACCGGTAGTTCAAGTAAAAGAATAGGACAGTCGTATAATCTCTATAACACCTAAGAAAGATCCATAGCAATTAAAAGTTTATCAGGTACTTTTACATAATGGGTGAGCATGGGACGGATTCCGACGAAATCAGATTTTCTCAACATCATTGTGTATTCAGGCATACAAGCACCAACATATTTGACAATGTAGTTCCACCAGTCATAAGTCAGGAGGAATCTCGGGCATGGGACTCTGAACAGTGTGCTTTAAATAGCAACTGGACGATACAAGCGAGAGGAAATGTTTTGATGGAGACAGCACATCGTTCAACTGGCGCATTACCTAGAGCTTCATTCGCCGGTGAAACCTCATCATCTACAAGTATATCATCTACAAGTACATCAACAGGTGACGTATGTTGCTTTGATAATGCCAGAGAAAGTCAGAGAGTGTCTGGAATCACGGACTCCAGTGTCACAACATCATCATCAGGAACACCTCACTTTGAGAATCGGACTATAGATCATGATTTGAGTAGACCAACACTGTCTGGGCTACAGTCAACAGGTCCTAGAATGAGAAACATTCCAAATGCTGACAGAAGTTCGACATCATCAGTATCCAGTGGGGTTCGGATAAAGTGTCCCTTGCCTCGATCGAGGCCTACCCGTGATTACACGAGGAATGGCAGCAGAAAACATCGGAAGGGATCGCCCAGCAGAAAATCTGCGCACAGATTTAGCTCAGGTAAATGTTTACGCACACAGATATGGTTCAATGAACAGAAATATTAACAGACATATGTCGCCCTGAATAAATACTGGTAGTGGTTCCGTGGTACATCAATGAGCCACTTATTTTAAAAAGTATATCGCACAATTAATTCTAATACATGTGCTGATGTGAACATGCGCAATATATAAGTTATACAGAAAAAATCATCGTTCTTAAATTGGGAATATAGTTTCATTTTTCTCATATAACTTACCCCGACACATCTATATTACAGACGACGATAATACTGGCAATCAACCAAGAACCTTGAGTAGAGGTAAAAGTATAACTAACGTCAGGGGAGGTCAAGCTCCTACTCTGATCGGATGTACAATAAATGTGGTTATACCTGAGCCAGAAAGAACAAAGGGAAAATCTACAAAAAGGAAAACGCAGGATGACCCTGCACGTCAGTCTGCAGCAACATTGAACACGTTTCTTTCCGGTTTAGGAGTAAATAAAGCTCAGATTGATGCAGTAGAAGTAGACGAGGAGAGCAATATTAAAGGTGGTGGAAAAGCTAAAAACGCATCGATCCACAAAAAAAGTTTTAGAATAACGGCCGCTGGGAATTCCACCGTAAATAGTTCCCCCAAAGCAAGTGTGAGGATGCAGAAGGATAAACGTCCTTGGCTCAAAAAAGTTCGTCTCCCGGCGATATTTAAAAAGAAAAAGAAAGATTTGCAATGTGAAATAGGAGTACTGGGCAATAAAGAAAGAGTCAAATCTATTGTAGATGACTCTCCTAGGATAGTTGATGATGGTGAACAGCCGTCAACAAGTACTGCGATCGATGGCGATCAGTTCATGGGTTCTGAGGGCAATTTGAATGGGGGGGGAAATTCGTCAACCAAGTGCGTTTCATTTAGGTTTTCCTCTGGTGGTTCTTCTTCTGAAATGGGCACAACGGAAGCAACACCTCCAGCTGTTAAAAAGCTAGCTAGGCAATCCAAGGGTATATTGAAAGACACATGCAGTGGGACCATTAGCATGTTTAATTGTCAGAGTAGCACTGATACATCGAAGCTGAACGAAGCTACATATTCTGGAATACATTATTCAGAAAAAGATGATGACGATTCTATAAAAAGGATGTCTCTGGGTAACATTTCCACCGATTCGGATTACGAAAACGAGTCTGAAATAACAGGACACATCAATCGGACACTCACAATAAAAAGTAGCTCTGAAATGCCCATATTTAGAACAACCAATAACATTCCTGGGGGCAATATTATGAAGCATGATTGCATGAAAAGTATCCTAAAAAGAAAGCACACAGAAAAAGACTATAATTTGAGGGAAACTCAATTAAAGTTGGTGGCCGAAACTCCAGCGAAAAAGCTAGGAGACAATGGCAGTCCTGATAGTGAATATGAGAGCCTCGCTCCAGTGGATATTTATTACCGAACACAGAAACTAAAACCAAATACACTGAGCAAATTCAAAAGAAGAATGAATCGCAAGAGGTGGGAATCTAGATATCTACACAAAAGCGACGGATCAAGTTTTGGTGCCACACCCAGTTTAGACCCATCTTATGAAGAGACAACTGCACATGTTAATTTTAGAGACAATGGTACACTTCCCAGACCGTTTTCACCAGCGTTAAGAACTAATCAGAAAAATTCTACGATTGACTCGTACATAGATGCCCACGCACAAACTGGTGATCATATAGAGGGATACTTGAATTTCCCTAGTGAGGATTTCAGTGCCCTACGCTCAGAGACGGACGAAGACAGGGTCATGTTAGATGATAACGTAACCTACGATGATTCGATCATCTTACCAACTTTGAATGAATCGGATGATGATGATTATTGTGAGCTTCCATAAGAGTGAAACAATCAGAAAATGTACCCAAGTGCATGTACTGTAACCAGAGGCAGCTGATTTAAGTGTTGTCAATTAGGCCTATTTATCATGGAATGAGATCTCAAATTTACTACTTAATACATCTTGGCCGTCCAAAACTCAACTGGCACTGACTTTTTTTCTGAATTGAATCAACATTTTTCAACCGTTCATCTATACATGATCGAATTAAAAGTCACTGGTTTCGTTTTTCTCAACCGTTGGCAAAAACATAGCTATGGTAAATGGGTGCCCATATGAACTCCTATAGAATACAGTTTTCTTCGAAATGTGGATATATTTTAGCTGTGCTGGACCAAAAAGGAATTTTTTACAGCTTTTGCCACTTGCTCCTAAATGAGGCGAAGGAAACAAATAAGACTTTCGGGAAATCAAATGCCACGACAACAAATGGCACTAAGACCATATAAAATAAATAAGTTGTTTCTCAGGCCCCGCCCGCATAGGCCTGAGACCCCCCGCCCCCCCCTTTTATTGGGTGTTTCACGAAAAAAAAAAAAAAAATGCCGCCCCTAATTCACAGTGAAATACCTCACAAATGTACCGACAGGCACATTTATATCGAATCAGGATAAATAGAACTCAAGACAGAAAAAAATGGAAATGCGATAAAAACTTTTTGTGCTTGTGATATTATTGAGTATATTTTGTATGTGGTATACTAAATATGATGGTAATTTATAGGGTAATAAATGTCGCAAAAGATTCGCTATTAAAAGATAACAACACTGTTATGAATAAACGCATGTTCATGTATCTGGTTGAGATAAGGTAGTACTATGAGGATTAATATTAAGCTATGGTGGGCAACTATATAATCTACACTAGACTAGTTATTTTTATAACTATGGTATGTATTCCTCATATCTAAATTATTGTAATTTTATTGAAGTCCATCGTCCGGCAAATTTATCAAGCATGAAATTTTATAATACATGTATATTCAATATATGTTAACCTCAAGAGATTAATGCATCAATCTAAAGTGACGGTTGGTTGCTTAGGATACTCTGTAACGAGTATAATAATTTAAAGATTGAACGATGAGGTATTTAATTAGCAGATTGCACTTATGTAGTATGTTTAGTTATTTCGCAACGCAAGTAGCATGGCTATATTTTCAGGAAGGATAAGTGCAATCTTTATGTATCTACTCTGCTATGTTTCAATAAATATCTAGAGTCCCAGTTTAAATATCTTAAACTATGAAAAGAGTGACGAGTCAAGATCAAAGCCGTAATGCCAAGCAATTCATCTTGTGATTCGGACACCGTTGAAGAAATTATTCCACATATGACATCACCAGCCTGCAAATTACAACCTACAAGTGACCACACTGGAATGTTTTATCCGGAACAGAATCATGATAATTCTGCCTCAAAAATTGACGAATCAAAACCCTCAGGGGAAGAGATATCAGAGGAATGGACGGATGAAGATAGCTTTTCCATGAGTAGTGCATCAAGTGATTCAGATTATGAGAAATGACTCAGAGACTATTGTTAAAACACACGAGCTGACACCTTATCGCACTAAGTGATTTATGACATTACACCTATTAAACCTATTAAACCTATTAAACTAATGTTTATATGAATCAGCCAAATTTGCAACCATCTTTTAATAGTGTCCAGATTGCTGGGGATAAGTCAATATATGAAAATATCTTTCATGATAAGCATACCGCGACAGAGAAATTGGAGAATATTCATGAAGCGATTAATTCAGATGAGGATTAAACGCAAACATTTTCAAAGTTTCCTCTAAATGAAACTAATTCACATGATCAAGAATGTGCGTTTGGAAGACACGCATACTCCGTGTGTCCCCCGATTACAAAAACCCACGGGACGAAAGACTTACAAAAGCTTAAAAAAAGTATTCAAAACTGAAACACAAAGCCACCAGCCGTATTTTACGAACGATAAACAGGAAAAAGTAGGTGTCTCGCTTTTTACATCACACAGAACTGACAAACTCTGATAACGAATATAAATCGACAAAATCATACTATTCAGACACTGTTCCACAATTGACTAAGAACAGACATTTCCTAAATTGCTAGTCCTGTATTACAGCCCCGCTATCTTACGAACTAATCAAATAGATTCAACTTTCCCGATGTATATAGGCACCGAGAGGCAAATTGATATCCAATCCGAATATCTAGGACTCGGGACAGAACAAGCGAGAACATTTGACGAAGCAGAGATGTTTCGTACTTATGATTCCATATAGAATGGTTCCATTATTTTACGAACTAATCAGATTCAACTTTCCCATGAAAATGTACACAGACACCGACAGGCAAATTGACATAGAATCACGATATATAGGACACAGGACAGAAAAACATGGACATGCGCTATACACATTATGCGCTTGTGATAATTGTTGACTACATTTTGTATAATATAAATGTATCGGTAAGTTGTAATGTTGATATTGTAATCTATAATTCCATTATCATGTTTTAGCTTGGATGACATTCGATGTATGTCAGCATTACCGGTACATGTATCACGAAACATCATCATGTTTTAAAAGCTTTCATAAATAGGTTTAGTTCAAACATATCATATTATCATATCAAATTGTACTCCAAGAAGGCCAGTTCTATACATAAATCCACGAATATCTAATTACATCAGACGTAGATAATTGATCAATATTGATTTTCACTTGCATGTGAATAAACATCCAAAGTGCCTTTTAATAAAAAAAAATGGTCACTCTCCATCCCAAAGAAATGCGAATCAAGTGTGATTGTCTAACCAAATAACTGTTTGAGAGGATTTTTCTACGGGTACCCTCAATTTACCAAGTACCGGTTGATGGGCATATGTACCACTATAAATGGCTATTTGATGCATAAGTAACTGATTCTTTTTTTTAAAAAGAACATGAAAACTGAGCACGGAAAAACTCAGACTAAACTTTCTTCGAGAAAAGACAAAATACCCGTTTAACGTTCTTATGTATTGCCATTTGCTAGATATATGTTCATGTCTATTAACTCCATTCACATTCTACTTTCTAACCATATTGTAATTCATGTGCATACGTGTACTAGTTTCTGTGTGCTTACATTTTGTGTCCATTTCAGTTTAAATTGTAATCCTATTCATACCACCTAAATAAATGGATGTGATCTGCATATTATGGTTGAGTTACTCATGATGGGGAACCACTTGCAGCGTTCAAGCACCCGTGCTCACTACCATCTCTAACAACAATTTATTTGTCCAAGTACTACAATGTACTTCACGAGGCAAAATAATGTGCTCCAACCAGGTCAAGACAAATATTATAAAACCCAGTGTTTCTCTACTTCCCGGTCGAATATGTCCAAATAACATGGTAGGTACATCCTCAATCAGGTCATACTGCCACAAATTACCATCACGGTTGGTTCCTGTTGACACAAGGATTCGGTGTTTGTATGTATCAATAAATTAAAATATACCCCGGTACACGTACTTGTGATTTCAGCTTAGCTCGAGACATAGATTAGGACAGTCATCAAATGTCTAGAAATCAGACTAGCCATAACACCTGAGAAAGATCTCTCGAAATTGGAAGTTTATCAGTTAACTTTTCATAATGGCAGAGTATGAGACGGATTCCGACAACATCAGAAGTTCTCAACTTCATTGTTTATTAAGGCATCAAAACACTGACATATTTAACACCATAGTTCCACCAGAAAATCACTCAAGGACACGACTTCCACCGGATATAAATCCAAATGAATTTCGATCATCGGACATTGAGCAATGTTCGGACACCACACGCACTTTGAATTACGACTGGACAATTTTTGGCGCATCCGCGAAAGCTTCAAAAGCAGGCGAAATCTCATCATCTACAAGTACATCAACGGGTGACAAATGCCACTTTGATAATGCCAGAGAAAGTCAGAGAGTGTCAGATATCACGGACTCCAGTGTCACAACATCATCATCAGGAACACCTCGCTTTGAGAATCAGTTGAGAAATATTCCAAACGCTGATGACAGTCCATCAACATCAATATCCAGTGCCACGACATCATCATCAGGACCACCTCGCTTTGAGAATCGGTTGATAGATCATGATTTGGGTAGACCAACACTGTCTGGGCTACAGTCAACAGGTCCTAGTATGAGAAACATTCCAAATGCAGACAGCAGTCCGATATCATCAGTATATAGCGGTATTAGGGAAAAATATAAATTGCCTGAAAATCAAATATCTAGAACCCGCAGTGGCAGGAGCAGGAGAAAAGCACAACCTCGGTCCAGCACAGGTAAATTCAGATAAAATTCTGTAAGCTAAATTCTGGTTCGAACTACTTGTACAATATCTAGGGAAAATGAACAAGTTTTAAGATGATATAGGTTATATTTATTTTCCAAAGCCTGTAAGTGTTTGTGAAACAACCCAGTGGCATAAACTAATTTAACAATTTAATTTTTTAAATTTTCTTTCAGACAACGATAATGATTATAATGGGAATGTACCAAGCTCATTGACAAGGGGTAAAAGTATCAACAATGTCAGAGGGAGTCATGCTCCTACTTTAATAGATTGTACTATTATAAATTTAGTAATGCCAGAGAATGAGACAACAAATAAGTTTTCGAAGGGAAAGAGTTACCCATTTCGCCAATCAGCAGCAAACCTCAATACATTTCTTTCCGGGTTGGGGATTAATAAAGGACAACATAATTCAGTCGATGTAGAAGAAGAGGAAGTTGATGGAGGGAATGTGAATGATGAAAACAATAATTCTGTACGTAAAAGAAGCTTTCGAATAACATCAACTGGTAATTCTACCCGGAGGTCTAACATAAAAGCGAGATCAGCAAAACCCAAATGTGGTTTGTTCGGTCAATTATGGGCGAAAGTCGCATTGAAAAAGAACAAGCAAAATGACAAACCCTGCGATACTAAAGGAAGTTCAAATCAAATTAGAATGGGAGTTCCACTCAATGAGGTGAATGGTGGAATAAGTACTGATGATCCCCTGATAACTGACAATCATGAACAACCAACAACAAGCACCGGAATTGGCCATCAAAAAATGAAGCTTCCAGGTTGGCGGGGGAATAAATCTCCATCAACAAAATCTGTATCGTTCAAAATATCGAGCAATCCATATTGTGATTCGGACACCGATGAAGAAATTCCAGTACAGAATGATAGTTCTGCTTCAAAAATTGACGAATCAAGAGCCTCAGGGGCAGAGCTTCCAGGGAAATGTACGAATGAAGATAGCTCTTCTAAAAGTAGTGCACCAAGCGAATCAGATATTCATATTTATGACGAGATTAATTCTGATGAGGACGAAATGCAAACTTCTACAAAGTTTCCTTTCCATGAAACTGATTTACACAAAAAAGATCAAGAATTTGTTATTGAAAAACACACAGACTCCATATGTCCCCAGATTACGAAAACCCGTGGCTTACAAAAGCGCAAAATATATTCAAAACTGAGACACAAGGCCAACAATCGTATTTTACGAACGATTAACAGGAAAACGTGGGAGTCTCGCTTTTTAAATCACGCAGATCTGACCAACTTTGATGACAGATATGAATGGACAGAATCACGACATTCGGACACTGTGCCACGTGGGGTTGTATTTGACGAAGAGCAGACATTGCCTAGACCTCTTCCTCGATATTATAGATCCGATATTCTACGAACTAACCAAAGAGATACAACTTTCCCGATATATATAGGCACCGACAGGCAAATTGATATCGAATCAGGATATCTAGGACTCGGGACAGAAGAAGATGATTGTGGTTAATAAATGTGAATTGACCTCTTTGCAAATAGAAATACAATGTATATACAATGTACCATTATCCAGTGTGATAGGCGAATTAAAGTGAACCTATCTATACATAGTTTTTTTCGGCAAAATATACATGTATACGAACATAAATAGGTAACATCGCATTTCACATTTGTCCTGGTTTAAACATTTTTGGACAAACATTTATACCGATATTGATGATTATATTTGACGTAGAAATTTGGTCAATACTGTATTTTAATTTAACAGAAAGTACCGAAGTTCCTTTTAACAAAAGGAAGGGGCAATCTTCAAGGGGAGTCAATCAATTGAGACTTTCAGGAATTTGTCATATGTCGGGGCCTGCATCTGCAATTTAC
>JAXGGS010494813.1:0-11249 GCA_035585475.1 Armandia brevis
TTGACAGCTGCCAATCAATAAGATGAGTAGCTGAGTTGTACTCAACTGAGTACAGTTGTCAGCGTCGCATCTTACACATGTACACTACTGTGATTAGGATCAACAGTTTATTTAAGAATTTAGGGTTATAGTGTGACAAAAGACAATTCGTCATTTTCTGATTCCAAGCTACAAGTTCTTGAGCAATTTTCCCATCATTTCAGACGCACTTGAAGGGTTTATTGGAAGAAAACTTCAAACAACATTTGGATTATGTCATGCGTGACCCAATCTTGTTCGGAGACTACAAGAACGCATTAGACGAAAGTGAGCCGAGGCTTTACGAAGATGTACAAGATTTTGAAGCAGCCAGGGCTCTCTTCCAAGAGATTCTCGAGGAATATAACGAGAGGAACACACCCATGAACCTGGTATTGTTTGACGACGCCCTGGACCACTTGACTCGCGTACATCGTGTGTTGAGGATGCCGCAGGGCCACTCTTTACTGGTGAGTATATATTTCCTGCTTTGATACGTTTAATAATATTGTGCTTCATCAGCAAGATACTAGTACGAAAACAATCAGTAATGATGTTTTCCCTTTAAAAATGTAACTGTTAATGGGCAATGCAACGCATTTAATCATAGAAACTGGGTATCGTTAACCGAATGTATTTCCTCCCAGGTTGGTGTGGGTGGCAGTGGAAAACAATCCATCTGTCGACTGGCCGCGTTTGCTGCCGAATGTGAGGTGTTCGAGATAACACTAAGTCGAGGGTACAACGAGAACTCGTTCAGAGAAGATCTGAAAGTTTTGTACAACAAGCTAGGAATGGAGAACAAAAAGATGGTTTTCCTATTCACAGATCAACACGTAGTAGAAGAAGGTATGTTGTGTTACCCAAATCAAAATAGTCTTTTAGATTATCAGAATGTCTTAAATTTCCAAAATATCTGTATTTTAGATACGGAACGTTAATGCACAATATTCGGACATTACTCTGCATTTTTATTTAGCATTAATGTTTTTCTTAACCTGCAGGATTCTTGGAGCTGATTAACAACATGCTCGCATCAGGAATGGTTCCAGCTCTTTATCCTGATGACGAGAAGGAGCAGATTATTGGACAGGTTTGAGTTTTATCTTATACATAGAAAAGAAAGGTTCTTAGCTCATTATAATAGATTGATTGAAACGAATTTTAAACAGACGACTAGAACTATCAAAGAACTCATGTATTTATTAAACGGTCTAACTTCTTTTGATGTTTTTCAATCTCTTGAGTGTTTCTTTATAATATCCTCTCTCTCTTTCTTCCTTTCTTTACTCCACCATTTAATAAACTGATCAGATGAATTACAGTACCTTTTACCAAGACATGTCCGACAATGAATACGAGGAATATCTAAAAGTCAGTATTTCGTGGTGTTGTTTTCACAGGCATGAGGAAGTTACCAAACAGCATACATGAATATATTTATTAGTAGTTTGTGATAAACGTGTACGCTAGATTTTGTCTAATCCCGGTCGACGTTTGAAAATGTTTGAGATATGCAAGACACATTTTAGGGGGAAGATTTTTGTTAGTTTTAACGACTCTCACGTGTTAAATTCTTACGATGTCAACGTCACTTAATATTTTTGTGTCACGTAGAATTTCCTCAACTCAGGCATGCCAATCGTCCTCTGTCAGTATGACACGAGATGTCAGCGTGTAAATGACATTCCTGTGCATTTGATATATTGCAACTTTCTCAAGTTTCAATGGCAATTGATTTCCTCACCTCTTAAAATATAAATTAAGACATCTATAATGACCCACTCGTTTTTTTCGTCCGGCTTATTCTCACTATGCTAATCTGTTCGTCATGACAACAGGTAATGGGACAAGAAGAAGAAGTTGATGAACCGCTCGATGTTCCAGGAAAGCCCGACCGAAATTCTTCTAAAGTAGGTCATGTGTTACCATGGATATTTGTCGGTCACCATGGCGACAGGCATGACCCTATTGTTGCCAAATGATTGTTTTCATTGCAGAGTGCTGATGCTTTATATACGCATGACTTTTGTCGTATCCAGTACTTGGTTTACAGGGTGATTCAGTTCTTAATATTTCAGAAACACTTAGTGTCTCATGTGACGTACAAACTCATCACTTGCGTCCGCAGGATTTCATTTTAGCACAATGCAAACGCTGAGACTCACGTAGGAGGAGCATGGCCTGTTTTCAGATACAACAATTTTCAGCGGCCTCACCAGATACGCAAATGCTTTAAATCTGCTCACTTGTTTCTCCGTCTTTCACAATCGAATGCCTTCTTCTTCTTCATATAAATCGACATACATACACTCTCATCCATGTTGCATCTGATATGATTTCTTTTTACCTTCATCGCAGGTGCGTACCGAAGCCACAGCCGCAGGCTCGGCGCCTTCCCGTGAATCTATCTGGCAGTACTTTGTGAATAAGTGCGCCAACAACCTGCACGTGGTGATGGCCATGTCACCGGTGGGCGACGTGCTCAGGACACGCTGTAGGAACTTCCCAGGGATGGTCAACAACGCCAGCATCGACTGGTTCTTCCCCTGGCCACAGCAGGCGCTATACGCCGTAGCAAGCGTGTTTATATCGCCCGACGTAAGTAGTACATATGTTTCTTTAAGTAGTATGGAAATCTATTTTGAGTGTTGTCATGAATTGTGGGATGCAATCTACAGAGATGATTTGAAATGTTGTAATGTTTTATGTTTTTAGAACCCACTTGTGCCGGACGAACATCGTGAAGCAGTGGTGGGACACATCGTCAAGGTCCACGACTCAGTGGGCAATTTCAGCAAGGAGTTCCAGCAGAAACTCAGACGTAGCAACTACGTCACACCTAAGAACTACCTAGATTTCATCAATACCTATCTCAAACTGCTGGAGGAAAAAGATAAATACATTCTGTCGCAGGTAATCATCAGCAGAATGTCTGAAGTTAAAATGTCGAGAAAATCGCTAATTCGATAGCAACGAAAATAATCTTTGACTATCTCGTCAAAAATATCTCTATTTTCCTGTGAAAACTCGATGTTTCATGCCACTGCATAAATGACGATGCAAGCAAATACTCAAAAATAACGTATCTCCCTAAATACATTTATTCATCCAAACGGTGAATTTTGATTTGATAGTCGGATGATTTAAATCATATTTGTTATCGTACCTGTAGTGCGACCGTCTGATCGGAGGTATGCAGAAGCTGGAAGAAGCCAGCGTGCAGCTTAACGAGCTGAACGAGAAGCTGGCGGTGCAGAAGGTTGCCGTCACAGAGAAGACTGCAGCTTGCGAGGAGATGTTAGCAGAAATCTCTTCGGGTACAGAACAAGCCGAGGTGAAGAAAACATTCGCGATTGCCAAGGGAAAAGAGATCGAGGAGCAGAGCAAAATCATCGTTGTAGAAAAGGTACTTGGTCTTTTTAATTCGCGTCGCTTAGAAGATAGTAGTTCACATTTGGGTATATCGTGATTGATCGAGAATTCTATTTTGGTTTACGATGTAGACATAAATTTGTGATATTGAAAAAATAATTCGAAAGTGCATCAACATGTATTGTATATGTTAAATTTGATAACAGAAAGACGCAGAGGACTCTTTAGCCGAGGCCCTTCCCGCCCTGGAGGCCGCCAGACTGGCCCTGGATGATCTAGATAAGAACGATGTAACTGAGATTAGATCCTTTGCCAAGCCTCCTAAACCTGTACAAACGATTTGCGAGTGTATCGTCGTACTCAAAGGCATCAAAGAGGTCTCGTGGAAATCGGCCAAGGGAATGATGAGCGAAGCCAATTTCCTGAGGTCCCTGAAAGAGATGGACGTAGACGGAATCACAGGTACGTGATATTGGTCCTCCACTATTTTCTATACTTAACTCAACCTGTGAAAAAAACAACCCGAGTGATGTCTACAATTTGATTTTATCAGCACATCACCTTAGTAATCGTTTTCTATCGAATTTACTTAATCATTCCTGGGGAGTTGTGGGCAAACCTTACACATGTATAACTATATCCTTCGCAGCCCGTCAAGTGAGCGTTACGAAAGGATTTATCAAAGAGATGGACATCTCCATATCGGACATGAAGGAAAAATCCAGTGCCGGAGCTGGGCTCATGAAGTTCGTAACGGCTGTCATTGGTTATTGTGAAGTTGCCAGAGAAGTCAAGCCCAAACGTGACAAGGCAAGTAGTATAACGACTCGTAATACAGTAGCTAATAGGACGGGCCATTTTTATCGTATAAAAGCACCTCGCTCAACGATGCCACTAAATTCCTGAAATATCTAACAAGTATACGTTATAACTACAGGTAGCCAAGTTGGAAAGAAACTTCCACCAAGCGAAACGTGATCTGGACAAGGTGACCAAGGAGGTTGATAGCCTGGAGAACGAGCTGAAGAAGCTCGGAGAGAAATACGAGTCGGCCATGTCCGAGAAACAACAACTCCAGGAGGAGGCAGAGATAATGGAGCGTCGTCTCGTCGCCGCTGACAAGCTTATCTCCGGTCTCGGTTCAGAAAACGTCAGGTTAGTAGTATGGGTGCATACACTCAATATGCAAATATTTGTTTTTATCATAGGAATATGATGGAGTTGTGAAACGAATGCACACCAAAGACTAGCCAGTTCATGCATGGTAGAAGACTATTACAAACAGGCGGCCTATTGAAATATACTACAAGTTACATGTTATAAGCGTAGTAGTATTATGTTCTTTTCACTAACAATCACATGTTTACACCCCAGGTGGACGCACGAACTTGAGGACCTCCGCCAACAGAGGATCCGTCTGCTTGGAGACTGTCTGATTGGGTCTGCTTTCCTCAGTTACGTGGGAGCGTTCAGCTGGGAGTACAGAGACGAAATGGTTTACGATATGTGGCAGGCCGACATCTTAGAGCGCACCATCCCAATGACCCAGCCGTATAAACTGGAGAGTCTACTCACAAACGACGTAGAAATCAGCAAGTATGTACTCGCTCGTACTAATAAAATGATACCTCTGTTCACAATCTAACAATAAACCAAATATCAATAACCATATTTCCAAAATCACATATTTACTTTTACTACAGATGGGGATCAGAAGGATTGCCACCTGATGAGTTATCAATTCAGAACGGTATCTTAACAACGAGAGCATCTCGCTTCCCACTCTGTATCGATCCGCAGCAACAAGCTCTCAACTGGATCAAAAGAAAGGAGTCGGAAAATAATCTGAAGGTATACAATCTGTATATGTACAAAAAACATTTGAATCTTTGAAAGCACAAGGTAAATGAGGTATATTTTACTACGTGTACAAATAACTTATATACTATGCATTTCCAATTATAGGTGTGCACGTTTAACGATCCTGACTTCTTAAAACAACTTGAGATGGCCATTAAATATGGTTTCCCCTTCCTCTTCCAAGACGTGGACGAGTATATCGATCCTGTAATCGATAACGTACTCGAGAAAAACATCAAAGGTAATTGAAAATATAAATTTAGCTTGAACATTTGTTGTCACTAACATTTTAAATTCCAGGTTTTGCTATAAATGTAGTACCGACTCATACAATTTTGTGGTTGTTTGGTACGGGGTGTTTTCATATTCAACTTTTTTAATGTTTTCTGTCCTTTTTATATCTTTTTTTTCTCTTCCATCATGACCTTTTTCTTTTTTCAAATCTTCTAAGCTGTATGTCACCAATTTATATACCGTACTCTCGCTAAGACAACTAACAGTGAAACTCTTGTGATTTTTGTGAACAAGAGTAACTCTACCTGAAACACATAATCGCTCATATTGATACTTCTAACACTATCATCTTTACTACTAACATCAGTACGCGACCCTAACGGAAGGAAACCCCTCGCACACGAACCGTGGCATAAACCACAAATAAAAACATCCTCTGTCCCAGGTCAGAATCTGGATGGATGGTTCCGTTTACTACTTATATAAGACATCTGTCACTACCCTCTGTCTGTATAGCAGACCCATTTCTTCAGCATGGATGCATCTAACTGAGATTCCAGCACCATGTGTTACGCTGGCCATTGTCATATTATTTTCATTCCTCGTCGATCATGTTCATTTCTCGTTTATATAGTAATTGTGATTTCTTGAACATTTATATCAGTTTCAACTTGTCTTTTCTTGATTATACTATTTTCCCTGCATACATGTATTTACATATGATATTGAGGTTTTATTATTCAATTGGTCACCTATTTCTAACCTAAGCTACATAATACATGTCACGGTTTAATCGTGCAATTAGTTTTTATTGAACTTAAATTCAATTGTACTTACATGTTAAATTAATTATAAATACTCTTTAATTCTGTCATGATTCAAAAGACCCAAAGTATTCCAAACACAGTAAGTTCATATAATGGTACCAGGTATTGGATATATATACATGTTTGAACAATATGTATACGACATATGTCAATGATTTAAATACATTTGCTATTCCTTTAAAAAATTTAGTCGATGGATGTTCAATAGCTCTTCAAAGTCCCATTATAGTATACCGATAGTTTGTACCACGTGTTTTCATGTTGCATGACGAGTCAGATCATATATGTACGTGAACTTTCTCAACAGATGTGACGTTTTTATTGCATGAATAAACAACTTAGATGTTAGAAATACACATGTAATTCAAACAGGGTGTTGCATTGAACGATTTTCTAGGGACACCCACCTGAGTGTTAAATAAATCGAAAACTGATTCGTGTAGACATTACTCAGTTTAGAGTGACGTTGATGGAATGGTATGGCAGTCTCACAGCATGATCTTTTGATGAAAACTGTGTATATGTATGTGCGTGTGCTCTGTGATTAATGAATGTCTTACACCGTGCTTCAGTCAAGTGTCAATGACCCTCTCAATAGCTGTTCCAGCTATTTAAAATTAGTTAACCTCTCGCATAATTAGGTATCGCTGATAAACTTTATATCTAATTGATACAATGTTATAAATAATACTTATAGGTGCACAAGGACGTGAGTTTGTGATACTTGGAGACAAAGAAGTGGACTACGATCCTAACTTCCGTCTGTATCTCAACACCAAACTGGCCAACCCTAAATACACTCCCAATGTGTTCGGTAAATCTATGGTCATCAACTACACCGTAACACTTAAGGTAAGAACCTTTCTATTATCACATCTCAAACTTGAAGACCGAGAAACAGAAGAGTCGAAACTAATTGCATGTTTGATAATTCATTCATGTAGATCGCATGTACAATATTTGTAGATGTGTATGTTTACAGCTTATTCTGTTAGTATATATTTAATTATTTGTTTTAGGGTTTGGAGGACCAGTTGCTCAGTGTCATCGTGAAGTTCGAGCGCCCCGAGCTCGAGCAGAGGCGTGAAACTCTCATCCAAGAGACCAGCGTTAACAAGAAACTCCTGAAAGACCTGGAGGACTCTCTCCTCCGAGAGCTCGCGACATCCACCGGTAACATGCTGGACAACGTCGAGCTCGTCCAGACCCTAGAGGAGACCAAGTCCAAGGCGACCGAGGTGGCGGAGAAGCTGAAACTCGGTGCCAAAACGGCCGAGGAGATTGAGAAGAATCGTGACTCGTACCGTCCAGCCGCCAAGAGAGGAGCCATCTTATTCTTCGTACTGGCGGAAATGTCAACGATCAGTAGTATGTACCAGTACTCGCTGGCCGCATACCTAGAGGTTAGTAGTATACGGAATGACTATATTACAAAAGAACAGAATCAGCATATCCTCAGAAATCATGTTTTTATTAAATATCATTCATGTACGTACCGGTATGCCGATTTATCCTATACGGAAGTTTTTGCTGCATGATCAACATTAAATGGACTTATTTCTCTAGGTATTTGAGTTTTCACTGAGGAAATCTATGCCTGACACGATGGTAGAGAAGCGTCTGAGGAACATCAAGGACACGCTGACGCATAACGTGTATAACTACGGTTGCACCGGTATCTTTGAGAAGCACAAACTTCTCTTCTCGTACGAGATCACACTCAAACTACAGATGGATATTGGAGCAGTCTCACAAGCCGAATTAGACTTCTTTATTAAGGTCAGTATCATGCCCAGTACGTTTGTCCATACCGAAATATTGAAATGTGTGATAGAATTCTAATGTATGATGCCTGATCCTGTAGGGAAACGTTGCTCTAGAGAAGAGTAAGAGAAAGAAGCCATTCGGGTGGTTACCTGAAGCAGGGTGGGAAGACGCTGTAAGGCTGGCCGAGGTCAAATCAGAAGTTTTTGGCAATCTCCTCGATGACATCGAGAGGAACGAGAAAATCTGGAAAGAGGTAGGAGCGATTGAATGTTTCAAACTTGCTTGCAACAACACATGCTTACTTATAATACCGACTCTTACGATGAGCTTTCCAATCCTATTTTATATTTCCCAAGTACACCTTGGCATTGTACATAAGTTCTTGAATGTTGATATTTATATTTAGAAAATACTTCTTTTTGTGTGGCCGTGCGATCGGCTGATTATTTCTCAATAATGCTAACTTGTGTATCTGCTCGGTAGTGGTTTGACCTGGACGCGCCCGAATCGGCCAAGTTCCCCATGAAGTACGACACGGTCAACGATTTCCAGCGCCTTATGCTGCTGCGCTGCTTCAGAATCGACCGTATCTACCGCGCCATCACCGAGTACGTCACGAAGATCATGGGAGAGAAGTACGTGACGCCCCCTATCATCAGCTTCGAGTCGATATTCGAGCAGAGCTCTCCCATGTCGCCGATTGTGTTTATTCTGAGTCCCGGCTCAGATCCCGGCAGTGATCTGATGAAACTAGCCGAGAGGACAGGATTCGGCGTCAACAAGCTGAAATATCTCTCCCTCGGACAGGGACAGGAGAAAGTAAGTAGTATTACACTCATTTAGATTTTTAGAGAAACGTATATAGAGTTAGTAATTTTATCAAAAAAGTATGACTTGATATTTTAATTTTTTTTCACACATTTATGATCTGCATTACAGTTAGCCCTGCAGCTGTTGGAGACGGCCATGTCTCGCGGACAATGGCTTATGTTGCAGAACTGCCATCTGTTGGTAAAATGGTTGAGAGAGTTGGAGAAAGAACTTGAAAAGATGACCAAACCTCATCCAGATTTCAGGCTGTGGCTCACCACAGAACCCACCCCTAGGTAATACTATTTAACACTACTTGCACATTGTGCGTATAATTTGCACTCAACATACTACTTCCGCATATGTTCTCCAGCGTAATGCTTATCTTCTTACAAGCGCAACCATTTCTGAACAGTCCGAACTAAGACTATCATATGATTTCTTCTCTCTTCAGTTTCCCCATCGGAATCCTCCAGCGATCCCTAAAGGTTGTAACAGAGCCCCCTAACGGGCTGAAGCTGAATATGAGATCGACCTACTTTAAGATCTCGGCGACCGCGCTCGTCGAGTGCCCACACGAGGCCTTCCCCAGCCTCGTCTTTGTTCTCGCCTTCTTCCATGCTGTTGTGCAGGAGCGACGTAGGTACGGAAAGATCGGATGGAACGTCGGCTACGATTTCAACGAGTCAGATTTCCAGGTAAGTTTTCGACTCCAATAGATCTGCGGTTCAATTGCTAGTGTAAATTTCAATGATTAAATAAATATTGACAGAATGTACATGTATATGCTTGCTTGTTTCTCTTGCAGGTGTGTATGGATATTCTGAAAACATATCTGACTAAGGCAGAAGAAAACGGAGATGCTAAAATCCCATGGGGCTCCCTGAAATATCTCATCGGAGAGGTAAAATATTCAAATCATTTCACTTCCGTTCACACTCTACAATCGCTGTCTAGTGAAGCCTTCTTCACTTAACTTTATCGATACATTTATTCATGTCTCAGTAATCATGCCTGTTTCTATGATAACGCAGGTGATGTACGGAGGACGAGCTATCGACGATTTTGACCGTCGTGTGTTGCGCACGTACATGGATGAGTACATGGGAGACTTCATATTTGACACGTTCCAACCTTTCCACTTCTATGTGAACGAGGAGGTGGATTATCTCATCCCAGAGCAAGGACAAAGAGATAACTACACAGGTTAGTACTGATATATACTTGTCCAGTAGCCGTCCTTTATGAGGCGATAAGCCAGGGAAACACGTTATAAAGATGTGACAACCTCTGACCCGTGTTATAGAGAACAATTGAAACTCGCGATTAGGGAAATGCTTTTCCCATGCTGGTCCATCATCGTCAGATTACGAACAGACAAAACCCGACAAATTCTACAGGTTTAAGAATTGTAAATGTGACTCTTTGATTGTATTTTACAGATTACATCGAATCCCTGCCGTTGGCCAATACACCAGAAGTATTCGGTTTACATCCGAACGCTGAGATCGGTTACTACACGAGTGCTGCTAAGGAGATGTGGACGCATCTGATAGAGCTGCAGCCACAAACTGGTGATTCCGGAGCAGGAGTCTCAAGGGAAGATTACATTGATAAGGTAGGTGTGATGAAGAGTTGAATTCTATCACTCACATACACGTGTCAACCTGGCCATATGTGTGTAATGATGTTCTGCGAAAGTGTCATGGCAACACGAACACTAGTCATGTGTAAAAGAAGTGTCCACTATTAATTTTGAATTATATGCGCGTATTTGACGAACTTGCAAAATTGCATTATCATTAAACTGTACTTAAAGATAAGACGCATAATACGACCTATTTCGAATCTTGTAAGTAGAAAGTGAGATTGTTGGTGCAGATGTCATAGTTGGATATCAATCTCTTTGTTAGGTTGCGAACGATGTGTTAGTGAAGCTGCCAGAAGAGTTTGACTTGGACAAGACAAGGAAGAAGTTCGGCGTGGACATCTCGCCTACAACCGTCGTTCTTCTGCAGGAGTTGGAGAGATTCAACAAACTCATCAACCGTATGAGAAAGTCTCTCTCCACTCTCAGAAAGGTAAAATATACTACTATGATACTACTGTATACTTCTATATGCTATCATGTATTCTATGTATGTATGTATTAAATTGCAAAATGTCTGTTGAACAAACTCGTCCACCTAATCAGAATGGTTTTCTCCTTCCTCAGATAAGCGAAATATTCTACAAATATAACATTATACACTACTTGACGAATAAGTCGTTGGTAAAAATTGTATATTTTTTTGATTGTTTTTCTATCACTTGAAAGTGGAGGTACATTAACACGGTATATTATATCCGCAATCATTA
>JAXGGS010494924.1:0-11249 GCA_035585475.1 Armandia brevis
TATAATCCTCTATAAATGCCAGGGCTCTGGATATAAAACATGGTATCCTGTTATATAATCCTCTATAAATGCCAGGGCTCTGGATATAAAACATGGTATCCTGTTATATAATCCTCTATAAATGTCAGGGCTCTGGATATAAAACATGGTATTCTGTTACATAATCCTCTATAAATGCCAGGGCTCTGGATATAAAAGATGATATTCTGTTATATAATCCTCTATTAATGCCAGGGGTCTGGATATAAAACATGATATTTTGTTATATTATCCTCTATAAATGCCAGGGCCCTTGATATAAAACATGGTATTCCGTTATATAATCCTCTATAAATGCCAGGGCTCTGGATATAAAAGATGATATTCTGTTATATAATCCTCTATAAATGCCAGGGCTCTGGATATAAAACATGGTATCCTGTTATATAATCCTCTATAAATGTCAGGGCTCTGGATATAAAACATGGTATTCTGTTACATAATCCTCTATAAATGCCAGGGCTCTGGATATAAAAGATGATATTCTGTTATATAATCCTCTATTAATGCCAGGGGTCTGGATATAAAACATGATATTTTGTTATATTATCCTCTATAAATGCCAGGGCCCTTGATATAAAACATGGTATTCCGTTATATAATCCTCTATAAATGCCAGGGCTCTGGATATAAAAGATGATATTCTGTTATATAATCCTCTATAAATGCCAGGGCTCTGGATATAAAAGATGATATTCTGTTATATAATTCTCTATAAATGCCAGGGCACCCTATCATATAAACATTCACTCGCTCACTATTATTATATCAATAATTAACATGACGTCGTAAATTTGAACGGGGAATGTACAGACGAAGGTCAGCTATTAGAATTAACTTACTTTCCTGATGCAGTGTAATCGCAATAAACCACTGAAAAATACAATTAATACATTACTATTATTTTAAAGTTGCATTTAGAAATTATATGCTTTGATTTTAATATATTTATCAAATCTGTAAGAACGTTTCATTTATGTTCGTAAAAAAATCGACGATCAACCGATCAACGATGAACTTTGAGCAGATCGGCTTACCTCTTTTCTTCCCGAATGGGCTCATGAAAACAGCGCTGTGTCCAATCACGTTGTCCTGCACATACTCCAACAGGCACTCGTGTTGGAATTTACTGAATATTGTCTGTTAAATAAATGCATCAACATTACCAGCAGAGAAAGAAATAAGCCATCTAATGTCACATTCATTACACACATTGTTTACATTCTTTTAAAATTAGTAATAATCAATCTTGTAAATTTGGACATGCTTGTCAGCTATGCAAAGGGCAATGTATGAGGTATCATTATTATGAAAAGATTATTAGTACTTTCACAAATTACTCATTAATTCAGTACACTGATCATTAACCCTTGACATTTTGTATGCTTTTCTGTAAATAATTTTGATATATTTCACGGCCATTGATATGCGTTAAAATCTAGATATTTTGGAACAATTCTTTCTTGACATCAGAATTCAATAAACGGTGAACTGGGACATTACTCACAACTGTTGGATTATCTATTCCAGGACACAGAGGTTCTAATGTTAACATGTATTATCACGCACATGCGGGCGAAGTAAAACAAGCCCGGATTAAGGAACAGTTGCGACTTGCAGAAACACTTTAACTGTAACAAACATGCCAAGACAATATTCTAGCCGCGAATAACAAAGGTTCCTAAGCGTTGTCAATCAACAACGGATTATAATATCTTAGGGGTATATAAGGCGCGTCTCAGGACTCGCGGGATTATGCTGTTTTATGTTCATTGCTGTAGAGCTACCAAATAAAGAGTGATTTTATATCCACGGTTTTATGTGATACTTGCTGGAAAACGATCTATAGTCAACTCATTTACATGGTGGAGATAGCGTGGTTGCCAGTTTAAAAGTACACAGGTAAACCTACAGTTATTAAAATCACGCAGCTAGCAATTTCCTAGAAGAGAGGAACGGACCTATCTAATATTTTACCGAGGAATTCAAGACGGCATATACAAGGATGACTGCCCAGTGGAGAAAGGAAGTAAACGAAGAGATGGAAGCTTTAAGAGCGGGTCTGGAAAGCATCGGAGGGGACAAGACTGAAGAGTTGAAACAGATTCAGGATAGAATCAACGGTTTGGAGATCAAACTAGAAACACCGGTTGTGAAGATGGAGCAAGGAGCGCAAGGGAACGAAAACTTAGAACGAGGTAGGAGACGTGCGTTATTTAGAGACGATGACGACGAAGACAGGTATGAGACACCAATTCGTATTAAGCCACCCCAGTATAAGGAGGGAGACGACGTGGAGGGTTTCCTCCTCCAATATGAAATCATTTGTGATAGTAATGAGTGGAGGGACCAGAAACGCGCGCGAGTATTTCCGTCAGTACTCCCGGTAAGCTTACTGTCATGGTATGCGAGCTTACAACATGAAGTCAAGCGGAACTATCAGCTGTTAAAGGCATCATTCTTACACCGTTTTAATGTCACAAAACCAATGTATAACATTAAAATGGAATATCACGAGCTGAGGTCTTCGAAGTTTGCCACACTAGAGAAATTTGCAAGGGAGATTCAGAGCCTCGGATTAAGACTAGGGAAGAGTCAGGAGGAGAATCTAGAACAATTTCTATTAGGGTTAGGGGAAGCTAGGTATAATTACCTTCAAGATAACCCCCCAGTCTCAATTGCCGAAGCAATCCGTTCTACCCTGCGTTTTGACGCGATGTTTGGAGGAAAAGCGACGTCACAAGAGAAGGAGAAGGTAATTACGATAAATAATCACTCCTTTGATCGACCAAACAGGGGACGCGACAGGCCACAAGCACACAACCGCGAGCGCTACAGCTCGAACCACCGGGGTTACCGGTCCGACCAGCAGAAGGGTCAGAGGAGGAGTCAAGGTCACACATGGAGTGACGGAAACGCGAGGAGACCGGCACCTACTAACTCTCAAGAGCCGCCGAAAGCAGTTTGGAGTGAGAGGCAGCAGAAGTGGGTGGTCCCTGAACGTTTTCAACCGGATCGCAATAGAGACTCTAGCCAGCAACAAGGTGCTGCACCACGAGGATCCGGAAGACCATCGTACCAGAATAACCGGGAAGGGTTCCGCACCTACAGAGAGGAAATGACGCGGCCTGAGGAAGAGGATTTAGACGAGTACGAGGATGAGCACGCCTACGAGGAGGAAGAGGAGAGAGAGGAATATGAATTCAGGTCGGAAATCGATGATGCGGGAAACGACCAGTACCCGGCGTCAGATGCATAAAGCTGTCAAAGCTAACATGTGATGACCGGGTATCTCTGATACAACCTGAGGACGATTATGAAAACGCACAAGACATAGACGAATTTTGGAGCTCTGTGAGGGTAAAGTTGTCAGAATCAAACTTTATTAACATTCAGTTAGGAAATAAATCAAAACATGCCCTTATAGACACGGGAGCGGACAGGTGCACCATGTCATCTGCAACCTGGGAGAAACTGCGAAAAACAAAGGAAGTATCGCAACTACGGAAATCGGAGTTTGGTTACGTTCTATTGGCGGACGGTGTGAAACGAGTTCAAGTACTAGGAAAATCAGATGTCACCTTCAAGATTGGTAAAGTACAATTTCAACACAGCTTCCATATTAAGAAATCGCCAATTGATTCACTGATTATCGGTCAGGACTTTTTAAAGTCGCATGACGCCCTAGTCAAGCTAGGACAAGGTGAAATTGAACTAAAAGCAGGGAAACCTTTACGTGTCGCGAAAAGTTGTACAATACCAGCTTTTGAACACATGCGTGTGTGGACCAAGCTCGACCGACGTATACCGGAAGGATCGGTAGTCATTACAAAGGCTGTTTCACCGGACGCAAACAAACGAGGGTTCGAGACTAAAGAGGCGCTGGGTAAAATTTACCGAAGCACGGCGCCAGTATTAATTTATAACAACAGCCCTACTGACATTAGAATAAACAGGGGAGAGATGGTAGGAGAGGCCGAACTGTTATCAGAGGAGGAATACTCAAAGATATTAGAATTAAACGACAAAAAGGGCATTGTAAAAGTGGATGAACACATATCGGTAGAAGAGTTGGTAAATCGATTAACGCTGAATAGCAATGACGTGGATAGAAGAACGAAGAGTGAATTTGAGGACCTCATCCGAAAGTATAAAGACAATTTTGCCGAGCACAATCCAACTATGGGCCATTACAAGGGCGACGTTATCAGTATTGATATGCCCGAGAACGCTACACCGGTTTGTCTACCACCATATAGGACACATCCGGAATATCTCGAACGTCTAGATCAGGAGATCGCAAAGTTGAAGCGCGAGGGCATCATAGAAGAAAGCTATGGGGAGTGGTCTTCGCCGGCAATCGTAGTACCTAAACCGGGAACATCGGCAATCCGCCTGGTGGTTGATTACCGCAAGGTCAACCGGATGTTGAGAAAGGACGCACACCCTTTACCCCGGATAGACGATTCTTTTACGACAGTCGCCGCCGCCAAACCAAAGTATTTTTCATCAATGGATCTCCAGTCAGGCTATTTTCAACTTGAGATTAGCGAGGAGTCCAGAAAATACACTGCCTTCCGCACACCTTTTCACTCCATGAGGTTTAAAAGGGTGCCGCAAGGGCTTTGCATATCGGGCGCACGATTTCAGCGGTGTATGGCAAAAATATTCCGCGGGATAATAAACCGATATGTCACCATTTATTTGGACGATATTTTGGTCTACTCGAGAACCAAAGAAGAGCATCTTAAACACTTGACAGAGGTGTTGAGACGACTACGAGAAGCAAATCTACGTGTCAAAGCCAGCAAATGTAAATTCTTTTCTAGGGAGTTAAAGTTTCTGGGACACATCTTGACACCAGAGGGAATTCAGGCGGACCCGACATTATGCAGCACCGTGAAGAATTTTCCAACACCAACAAACGTTCCGGAGGTGAGAAGATTTTTGGGCCTGGCAGGTTTCTACCGCCGGTTTGTCCATCACTTTAGTATCCGTGCGGGACCACTTAACGACTTGCTGACCGAGGGGAAGAAGTGGTCGTGGTCTGCTGAATGTAACCAGGCATTTGAGTACTTGAAAGCTTCACTATGTGAACCTCCAATCCTCGTCCATGCGGATTTCGGAAAAACTTTCAAGATATATTGCGATGCCAGTGATAACGCCGCGGGATTCTGCTTAACACAGAAAGACGATGAAGAGAAAGAGCGGGTGGTAGCTTACGGCGGGAAGTCGTTCGTAAAATACCAACGCAACTACAGTGTCAGTGAAAAAGAAATGCTGGGTATTTATTTAGGAATTAAGCACTTCGACTTTTTCCTGAAACACAGCAGCTTTGAAATAGTAACTGATCACTCAGCACTGGTACCTATACTCACCAAACAAGGGGAACTCCGAGGGCGACTAGCGCGGTGGGCCATGGAGATGATGGGATACAACTTTAAGATATCCTACCGGCCCGGGGAGAAAATGCAGTCTGCTGATGCCCTGTCCCGAATTACCCACAAGTCCATGGCATTAAACGACCCTTGCCTTGATGAGGAACCACATCTCAAGCTTAACCAGACGTCATTACAACCGTTCATATCCTGTAACAAGGAAGACGTGGAAGCCTTGATAATAGAGGGTGAAATCAAAGAGGAAAGATTTGATTGGAAGAAGGAGCAAACCGCCGACAAACTATTAAACGACATGAAAAGTTTCCTAACCACGGGAAAACTACCACTGAACACTGACGAAACCAAGCTGATCAAGAAAGAAAGTGAGAATATGTACCTGTCGTCATCTGGTATTTTAATGTACATGAGCGACCGACGGGGAAAAGAAGCGCTTCTAGATATGAAACGAATTATCGTTCCTCTACATATCAGAGAAAAGCTGATCGCCTGCTACCATGACGTTACAGAGGGAATTCACGCCAGCTGGGAAAAGGTGGCCGCAAAACTCCGTTATAGGTATTTCTGGCCATCACTTACACATGATGTGAAAGAATATGTACGTAGCTGTGACGAATGCCAGAAACACAAAAGAACAACAAGCTATAAGAAGACGCCATTATCAATGAACCCGGAAGAAGAGATATTAGGAAGAGTCACGGTTGATTTATGTGGACCCCTAAAGAAGACATCGAGAGGCAATGTATACATTTTAGTATGTATTGATGCAGCCTCACGGTTTGTCCGTTTGTGTCCCATAAAAGACTCTAAAGCAGTTACCGTCGCTGAACACTTTTACGATCATTGGGTTACATTACTGGGTGCGCCGACAGAACTTAGTTCTGATATGGGAGCTTGTTTTGCAAGTACCATATGGCGAGAGTTGGCGCGTTTGACAGGAGCTGGGACGCGGTTTAGTTGCCCATACACGCCCCGGGAACACGGGAGTGTGGAGAAGACGCAAAATACCGTCCAGAAAGCCCTGGGGATGTATCTGAAGGACTTCAGAGACGAATGGGACCTACCTCTACAGGCCATAGCGAGTGGAATCAACAGTGCTCCGAATAGCACAACCCATCTATCACCGAATATGTTACTATTTGGGAGGGAATTACCCAAGTTTATTGACCGAAACTTACAACCACCACCGTCGGCAACCGGGGAGTTGAGAGAAAACCTCCGACGATTGATTGAAAAGCTGGATGTAGCCAAAAATACAGCGAAGAAAGAAGCAGATAAAGCGAAGTTAATTATCGAAAAGTGCTATAACAAACGGGCGAAACACAGAGATTTCTTGCCGGGAGACACTGTGTATGTATATACACCAAGATGTCGTCAACACTTCGGGAGAAATATGAGCGATTTATGGCGCGGCCCCTATGAAATAAAGGAGAAGATAGGAGAAAAGCACTTTACAGTACGAAATAAAGAAAACGGTAAAACCCTGGAAAAAGCTATTCATGAAGAACGCATCAAGTTGGGGTTTACACGCAAGAAATGGAAGAGTCCCCAAATTCAGGTACAAGAAGGCGATGAAACACCTGAAAATGAAGAACCCCCTACACCGACCTTACAGCCGAAGATTTTCCCTGACTTACAAGCCAAGATCGTGGACCATAACGAGACCTACGAGGTCGAGAAAATCATACAGCGAAAGTGGTTAAAAGACGGATCGGCCCAATACTTGGTTAAGTGGCGAGGTTTCCCAGCCACTGAAAACTCTTATGTGGAAGAAGCCGACCTGAATGAAATCGCGAAAGATTGGCTGAAGAAACATGATATTAAAGAAGTCGGAAGAAATAAAGAAAAACAGAAAAAGAAAACAGCTGCAATCACGGAACCACGGGTGACAAGATCTACAAGTAAAAACTTGTAAACCCAGTTGAGGAGATTATCACAGCTAGTTAGCCATCGCAAGCTGAGATAGCTTATAACAACAAAAGCAACTGTGAAAAACAATCAAACACAGGTATTTAAGGACGAACTACATGCAACAACCATCACAACTAACTCGATATGTTGGTTATAACAGTAATCGTCGCGTTCATGCACCTCACGGGAAATGAAGCAGCAGGGATGAGTACAGATAGACTGAACCACGGGGTAATATTCCAAGAGCCGGAGAAATTCGAACTTCCAACCCACGAATGGATTTACATCTTTGTCACTCCGAAGCTGAAATTACCGGACCTGAAGATGGAATTTTTATGGACATGCAAGATGAAAAATGAATCAAAGATAGGGAAAGATTTTATGTTATATAAATCTACCCGCGAAGACCTCTGTCAGGATCTCCAAGAATCCCAATTGGAGTATGTTAAAGACCGGGATGAAATAACTAGGAGAATACAGAAGTTAATTGAAGACGCCGAGGGCCTTCTACCAGACCAATTACCGAAAAACCTCCGTGATAAACGAGCATTATTTGGTTTCCTAAGTAATGTAGCAAAGTTTTTAATCGGTACTCCATCAGAAGATGACATGACAGATATCAACAACCGACTAGACACATTTACGAAGATATCCTCAGGAAATACAGAACTGATGGGAGAACTTGCTCATAATCTAGCGATGGTCGCAAATGTAACACATGACCGTTTCAACCAAGCCGAAAAACGCCGAAACGAAACCAACGAAAAAGTTAACGACATCGTTAAGGACTTGGACACTTGGAGAATTAACATTCAGGAAAAGTTTTCAAAAGCCGACCACAAGGTGGAGAGCCTATCTAAGGTGATGAGCGCACATTCAAAGATTAACCAACTGTCAAACTTAGATCTACTGCTGTTGGGGAATATCGAAGTGGAAGCGTCCGCTTATGTTACTGACATTCAATTAATCACCGAGGGATTTATACCGATGCGCATGATCAAACCAGACATGATGAAGACGGCGATGTCAGAAGTAGGAAACAGAGTAGGGACTAACTCTGGTACCGCACTCAAGTATACCCAAGTACAGCAGTATTACAAGCACAGGTTGTGTTTCGCAGCTCACGTAAAGGACCAGTTATATATAACAGTCCGGATACCTATTGAAGTCATTGTACCAATGCTGACCGTAATGAAGATAATCGTAGTACCCGTACCAGTGGAATCAGCCGACGAGAGTAATGATCAATTCACGGAGATCACAAATCTACCACCATTCTTAGTAACCAGTGAAGATAAGTCATATTTTTATGAATTACTACCGAATGAACGCAGTCAACGAGAACTGGGAATAGAACGACGTCCTATAGTACTAAACAACCGAGAACGTCCGAGCTGTGCAATGGCGATATTAACCGAAAACAAGAAAGAGATCGCAAATACATGTACTGTTATCCTGAAGAAAGGAAAAAAATACAACCCGGAGATGCTACCTCTAGATAATGAGAACATTCTGTTATACGGTGGGGAAGATAAACTTTTGAGTTGTACAAATGGCAAGCCAGAACTTATAAAACCATGCACATTCTGTAAATTTAACATGGGTTGCGGTTGCGAAGTACACTCTAGGAGCCAAACCATTCACCCGAGACGAGAAGGTTGCACGAGGTCAAGCATAACGCGGGGAGTCACAAAATCATATTATAACCAGATCATTGCAGAAAGGTTCTACGAACCACGTGATACCGAGATCCTAGGCGAAGAAGACGAGACACCGAAGTTAAACCTACCAATCCCGAAGAAAATAGAGCTAGGGTTAGCGGATACCTCGGCAGTAATCGATTTGAATGATCTAGAAACCAGAATTAAAGAAGCTAAGGAAGACGAGAGTATTACATTGGGAACTACCAGAACAACGAACTCCATTTTCGGAGACCTCTACTTCAATATAGGAGCAGTCACCTTACTTATTGACACAATAGCTATGGTGGGGATAACCTTTTTAGTCATGCGGATGAACGGCAGGATAAATTCTGTATTTGTAAAACTAGCGTTGACACACCACGTAGCAGAAGCAGCACCAATGGTTCGGGAGGAATTTTATCGTGAAACACAAATCATCGAACAAGATATTAAAACCCTATGTTGGTGGATGGTGGGAGGACTGTCCGTTCTGTTACTTTTTAATCTAGGAAAGATGTTCAAAAGACTGAGCCAATGTTTCGGATGTGTAAACAAATCACGTCCCATGGAAGCCGTATCGCAATTATATATAGTTATAATGGGAGATACTGAAACGCAGGCGGTTTGGATTCGAAATGTTAATGCGTCATTTGCTAACATAACCACGGGTTCTGGAATAATCCGAAACCTAACCATTGGAACAGGATGCCTGGATCGTACAGTGCAAATCGACTGGTCAGTAGAGACGACGGTAAAACTAGGCAAACGAGCCCTGCGAATGCCTGAAGATGTCAAGGTACCTATCCTCAAAGCAGGAAAAATCAGGAGATTGGTGAACCAGCCGCACACTACCAAATTGATGCTAAAACAGAACAATATGCTATTAGAATTAGCCACCATTGACAACTAAACGAGTTCTATGTGATTTTGATGACCGGAAAATGAAAATTTAGTTTAAATGTTTCTTTTTGAAGTACTTATATTTCTAGATGTGCAGTGAAATTTTTTAGTATTTTATTTATGTGTATCTTTTTGAAATGCGGCCATTTCTGAAAAAAAGGGGGAGCATGTTAACATGTATTATCACGCACATGCGGGCGAAGTAAAACAAGCCCGGATTAAGGAACAGTTGCGACTTGCAGAAACACTTTAACTGTAACAAACATGCCAAGACAATATTCTAGCCGCGAATAACAAAGGTTCCTAAGCGTTGTCAATCAACAACGGATTATAATATCTTAGGGGTATATAAGGCGCGTCTCAGGACTCGCGGGATTATGCTGTTTTATGTTCATTGCTGTAGAGCTACCAAATAAAGAGTGATTTTATATCCACGGTTTTATGTGATACTTGCTGGAAAACGATCTATAGTCAACTCATTTACACTAAACTCCGGGTTATACACCTACCTACAAACAATTACTGCTACAGAGAACTTTGCTTAATATAAAGACGGAACTGACGAGGCTGCTTACCAAGGTCCCGGATGAGCCGGTTTTTTTCAGTTGTCTGTGGTCGTGGGTCGCCACGGAGCTCCTCCGCTTGTCATGTTTCGGCGGTACCGATGGAGACGGGATGGGGATGGGAGTAGTGGGCATGTAGAACATGTCCTCCTCCGCCCCTGCGGCCTCCTCCTGACAACCGGCGATAGCCGAATGTTCAGCCTCAGAATCGTACGCGCCCAAATCCTGCAAGACGAAAAAGGCACACATACATGAGTTCATCAGTAGAATGCATTAAAATCAATAGGTTTCCGACGTGACTATAAATAATGATGTCATATCATGGAAATATTTTCACTCCGCAATTTCAGTCTAGTGATATATCAATATATTCTCAAATTGTGAAGGTGATATACAACATCAAATCAATCGCTAAGTTGAAATTGACAGGATTTCTAATAGCTATGATCTTTGCCACAGAACGGCGATTCTCTGTAATAGACGATGTGTCCGTCGTCCTCAGACAGGTACCCCCTTCATGCAGACTAGCTAGGCAGATACTTCTCCGAGCTTGGAAAACGAATCATCATAAGCGACCATATTTCATATTGATATCATTCACAATTGCATAACATTCCTATCAAGTCAGCTGGTATCAGATAAAAGTTTGATAAACACACATGAAAAAACCCACTAAAAAACACTTTGCCTTTCTAATTTGTAAAATTGTATGCAGCATCTTACCTCTAGATCGGCGAGTGTGTGTCTCCGTCTGTCGC
>JAXGGS010495146.1:0-11247 GCA_035585475.1 Armandia brevis
GGCAAAAATCTAGGCCAAAGGTGTCAAAAGATTTCGGACAGGATTCTTGGGCACATTGGCTTTTGTAGAGAGTAACCTGGAAAAGAAAATACACAAATGTTACGTATGAGTTGTTACAAAAGTGATCAGACACATTAAAATTACCTGTTGGTGAAATAACACATTACAATTTACAGATTTCGCAGCAAGTCCTGTACCCTTACCTTCAGAAACACGAGTGACGTCAAGGGTTGGTTTCGAGCAAGGAGCTACAATGTGACTTTGGTCTATTGGCAACAAATTATTTGAGAAACAGTTGAAACTAATTCATATATCAAATAATTTATATGATTTAAATGTTAGATAATTATTTTCATGAAGCATTATCATCAATTTAGACGTACATTTGAGTACTATGCAGCAAAATTATTTAAGATATTGATACTAAGTTTCGAAACCCCTGACAATTCCTATTATGTGGGGAGCGTCATACCAACATCTATTCTCCTTGTATGAATTGTGACGTCATTCTCATCACTACTTTGCGCTATTACAAAAGTAAGGTGCGTGATAATGCGCTTGGCGTCGATGTGGGCATTGGTAAAATGTACACACCGAGAACACTAAGCTACATAGCAGCAATTCTCGTGTCATGAATGGTACGTAGCCTATGGTATATTTACGGGCCATTATCAGATATAGCCGAAGAGGTCACGATGGCAGGACTTATACAGAACCTTCAACGCTTGATTTCTCATGCCCCTCGAGTTGTACTTCCCTCTCAGGTATTGCATCAATAGCTGAACTAGCATTCACATGTTTGATTCATTTTAAACTACAGAATCTTGTCTTTTTATTATAATAAATTGTAGAGCTCAAAAGTCCATGCTCAACTGAGCGATATTCAAAGTGATGGTCCGTGTTATATTGAAGTCCTATGTTTTTGTCTGTCTTATATGCCAATGTCAGTCAACGATACTGAAATCTTTGTCGTGATCTAAGCCCCTGTAATATCTAATGCCAACCATATACATGTACATACATTTACTAATCTGCTTTCGGCATTGACATTGTGAATTGAACCCTGTATTGTATTAAAATTTTGCCATTAAAATTAGCTCAATCTGATCTTTTTGTTCGTGCATCCACAGGCCCTTCTCGCTGCAAGCCGCCCAAGAATTTCAGCCCTTCAGTTCTCCTCATCAGCAGCAAGATTATGTGATGCACAGGAGGAGGAAGTGGAGGCAAAAAATCCAGTAATGCCCACTGTTTCCGTGCAAACTAGCATACGATATGTTCAAAGTCAAGGCAAGTAATAACAGGACGACTCATGTTGCACATCGAAAGATAAAATAATCACTTATGAATATTATAATAATGCCCTTATAATAATCCCATGTTGATAATTGACGCACACAGCTTACGCGGACTCTTACAAGGGAGAGCCTGTGTGGGTTCCATATAGAAGAAATCATAAAGGTTCCATACAGCCTTCAAGAACCAGAACATCTTGCATCGTGGGTATTTCTGTCATCTATGATCGATATATTCTGTGACGTTACACTGCGAAACCATCACAGTCAATAACGCGAGCTTGATAGACGCAAGTTAGTTCCTTCGATACCTTTCAGAAAAATGGGAAATGATTAAATTGTATGTTTATATTTCTGTCAGCACAATGATTTGATGACGACTGGAAACCCATGTCCAATTTGTCGTGATGAATTCCTTGTTGTACATGAAGATGTGAGTGATTTCAATTTGTTGACATTGATACTCATTTGTATAGTTTGTGGACATTATATTAGTTTTGCCTTTAATTGTAGCACATAGAACTTCTGGAACAGTTCATTGATGAAAAAGGGGATGTTTTATCAATATTGAAAACGGGTAAGTTTTTGTACCTCACCATGCCACCACTACAATTTTGGAAACACCTCTTAATGACTCAATTATATTCATGACCATATGTTTGCTGTAAATTTTATTTTATTTTATCTTTAACAGGCCTGTGTTCAAGGCAGTACAAAAAGTTGCTCGTCGCAGTCACGAAAGCACGCGATGCAGGTAATACATTGACAGTTCACGATTGAAATAATAATTTGTCCAGTATAAAAAATACATACGTCTAAATTATGCACCCAGCATGTATTTTGTATTCAACTTTAAGCACACACCAGTGTCTATTTGAGGAGAGCAATTGTTTGTGTTACATACTCGTTTTAACTTCTGCCTAGGTATGCTGGAGATGCCAATCCCGGTGAGACGATATGATTACTCAGTATATTATCCACATTTGAGAAAACAAACGAAAAAAGTCGCCGTGGAAACAAACCAATAATTTGTATAATCTGTTTAATTATGTATACTTTAACTACGTATGTGACCGTGTGCTTGGTTTAAGACAAGTAATAAAAACATGTATCAAATTTACGATATGTTCTGCTTTATTGAAAACAATGTATAGCAATTTGAATAGCTGAGGTAATATATCCGTCTTAGATGCAAAATTTGTTAATTTGTAACCTCAGCTATCTACTTAAAAATTAGGATGTTAATTGTCGCTCAATAAGCTCTCGTAAAAGCTGAATCTTGTCTTTATCCATCGCATTTCTGACTGCGTTGAAGTAGCCAAAATAATGGTGCAAGTTGTGACTGGAATTAATTGAATTAAACATTAATTAAATTGACCTACAGTAAATATGTGGTTATATTATACACCACAATGCAAAACTATCAAAGCTCAATTACTTATATGACGAGTAGTGTATAGCAATAGCAGTATAAACTTACATCATCAGTAGTATGGATCCTAGTAACTCTTGTGTATGTACCAGATGCTTGATATAAGCGCGAGTGTGCTTTGTACAAGTATAGCAGGTGCATCCTTCAACGACTGGTCTGAAATCCTCAGCTAGGCTAAAAACGCAAATACAAAGATACATTAAGCTGACTATGAAAATCTCACGACGAACAACACAATATTTCAAACTACGAAATAGAAGATTACCTTTCATCTGTAAAGCATAGCTCTAATCCCTGTTGTGAAGGCGCAACATCACATTCATCTAATGAACTCTCACGCTTCTCTCCCAGATCATAACTAAAGATTAATGCTGAGTGCCGTTCAGTTACTAAATAAACATACGAGCTGTCAAGAATATCGATGCCACACTCCACTGCTTTTATGACGTTAACAGGGTCCATCACACCATGCATGACCCTGGGTTTCTCCTCCGTTAGTTCACCCTAGAAATCAGTTACACATGTATAACACTCAACCTAACAGGATCGCTATAGAAATACATGTTTATCTTGAATAATAAAGAGTATGATATTCAAAATCCTACAAAGCTTTAGCACTAAAAGTTCTGGAGAACTCACGAGCGTTTTGGTGATTAATTCTTTAATATCACTTATATTGATCTTTTCGGTATCTGGCCCATTTGTGGTCAAACCTTCGATACAGAAACCTGAAATAATGGTATATTAACATAGTTAATACATCTAAATGGTCAGAATCAAATGGCAACCTATTTGATAAGTAAAGTCGATTGTTAGATGACCGTAAACGTACCATCAACTGGTCGTTGTGCCACTTCTTTCGCACACTTAATTCGATCGTCTAATAAATGTCCACCTTCAATAACCCCAAAGAGCCAGCTATCTTTTAACGCCTATGGAAAGGAGACACATTAGCATGTGAATTTAATGTTAAAGTGTACGTATTGGTCATAGCCTTTATTTCAAGGATATTTTTATGTGTATTGGTCCTACATACTTGGCTACTTTGTTTGTAATCCACACATTTATCAAGAAAGTTCAATGTTCTATCTATACTTTTTCCAATCCTTTTTTTAGAACTATCAGCTCCAGTGTCACTATCACACAAAGCTTGATACCACTCTGGTTTAAACGCCTCCATTATTTTATTGAAATCGTCAGGCGTGATCTGCAACAAAAAACGCGTATGAAATCATTTTCAAAAAGCTGTTGTAAATGACAAATACGATTAATAACTAATTGTACCCTGTTTTACAGACCTTCAACTTTCCACCTCGATTCCACAGAGACACACCAGCTTTATCGTTATAACCAGAAGGTGTGGTTTGGCTAGCATCTTGTATTGAACAATAGACGATTGGAGTTTGTGGTATCTAAAAACAGTGAGAAGCTCATTGGTTAGGGAATTGAAATTGAAATGTAGAGCATGAGCTGCGTTTACTTTGAACATGAAACCACTATTACATTCAGTCCAGCAAATTTTTGTAATCCATTTTCGTATTCTTCTACGGCAGTGGCAGTGTCTGCCCTGTTGAATTTTAAGAATAAAATCAGGGTTTGGTGTTGTAAAAAATAAAGTAAATGTGTAACATTAATAAATGAAGTAACAAAACTCACAGTAGATTAAGTGGCAAGTGAGCTACACCATTGGCACTTTCTACTCTTTCAAGAACCGCCTTGCCCAAGTATGGTACTGAGCCTGAAATAAATATCGAATGTAGAATACAACAAGCAAAATGCACTATACAATATAAGACTAAAGCACATGAATGCATGACAACAATGTGACAGGGGTACGTGAAAAATAAACAATATCAACCTGCTCGTGTGGGCACAAGACACATGGGTGTGTGCAGTGTTGTCGGTTCTCCTGTTGAGCTTGGTATTGATATGATACCTCGACGAGATCCATTTCTTAATTGTTGTAGAGTGAATTTCATCATGGACCCTAAGAAAGTATCATTGATGCCGTTACTAATTCATTAATACTATACATATTTACCCCAGAATACCAATGTCATTTTAGTTCAGACAGAGGTATGATTAAGGTCTGACCCTCTATTGAATCAGAGAAACTATCTTACATTTATCGGTATTTTGATGCTATGATAGTAACTTGTCTGGTTATTATTTCTCGATTGCGCAAACACTGGGCATGAGACCCAATATTTGCTGTTATTTCCCGAAAAAATATACCGGTTGCACGTGGAACTGTGTTTACAATCAATTTACGACATTGGCTTCGTACCTAATTGGAATACCGAAATTAGGTACGCGACCAATGACGTAAAATTTTGTTTGCTTCCAAACGATTTTGTAGTTAAAAGAAATCCATTTCTAGGCGTTCACAGATTTCTATTCATTATGGTTTATATGCATTTTCCACAAAATTTAACCGAGGAAGAAGAATTACTTCAAAAGAAATACGCGAAACTAAAAAAGAGGGTAAAATATGAGACTGAATTCTTTCCGTCGGTTTGTGCACCATCCTAAACGGTGTGTGATTTCACACATTTGCCGATGCCCGACATTTAAAAGATATATCGGTCTTGTTGCGATCAATACCTAGCGATAGTATATTGATTTACTATAAGTATCTGTACGCTTCTAAATCAAACAGAGTATGTAGATCCCCCGACTGGTCACAATGTCCTACAACTACAGTAGATGGTCGTTGAATAGGGCGGTTCGATTTATTATATAATTGCGGGGTTATTATATCCCCCAATTTGGTTTTCCCATTGTTCCCTATAATGCGGGTCAAATGTTGCACATAGAAATAAATGGTGATCGATGTAACCCGGTTAAAATGCGGTTTTAAGACTTGTACCCCGCCACCCGTTTTATATTGAACATCTACTGACTACTACGGTGGTCGATATTGCATTCGCCAGTCCAATGGAACGTTTACTCTTTTTCTTTTTTTCTAAAGAAAAGACAACTCGCCGCTCTACGAGCTCCAAAAGTGGAGCCTAAGCAAGATATCAGCGAAGCTGTGAAAAGATGTAAGTACAACTATATTTAGTACAATTGATTATTCCCCGATGGTAGTCGTTTCAAATTTAAATGAACACTTTGCATTGAATTAAGCTAGACAATAGATTTACCGTATATCATGCCATTATCTTTAGCTGCGGAGGCAGCTGCAGATGCTACAGAACAAGCAAAGAAGTTATTGAAGTCCGGTGTAAGTAATCCAGTTTCCTTGATTCACATACACCAGATGTAGGTCAGCTAATTTTTTTATTAGATGAATATAAACTGAATTTTTGATAATACTTTTTAATCTGCAGGCAATCAAACTAGGAGCTGACAAAAAGGACAATGTCTCATTTAAAAGAAGTCGGCGGACTAAGGTAAGAGAGTGTATTTTTCATTTCAGTTAGTGGATACAGGATCAGTAAACTAGCATGTCATTGACTGTGTGCACATATTTAATATCCAGGTCTTTTATTGTATTTTCGCTTAGGAAATAGAGAAGCCGGCAGTTAGTTTCCAGCCATTTTCTCCAACCCAGACGAGCGATCAGGATGAAGAAAAGCCTGAATCTGGACAAAGACCAAAAATGAAGGGATTGTATGAAAGTTTCACTAGGAGTGAAAGTAAGTTTTCCTACTAAGAATCTGTCCATTCAAGCTCGTGAATAGATGCTGATTATATTGTGGTAAAAAAAGAAAGCAGTATTCATCATCATCAAACATTTGGTTTCATCTACTTTTATAGGACTAGATCAACCCGCCGAGAGAGAGATCCCTATTCCAGAGAGAAGGGAGAGAAGAATGAGTGAACGCGGCGAAGGAAGACCGGAGAGAGAACCGTTACCAAAGCAAGGCAACACGATATATGTGTATGGTCATGGGCTTACAGAGGAACTTCTCAACAAATCATTCTCGTCCCTCGGCACAATCGTCAACATATCCATGGAACCCGATAAAAAGTGAGAGACTTAATATCGTACATTACTGATTTGTATCTTTATAAACTGTAACAGACAATGTGTAAAGTTGGCAAACGCAATTAATGGATAACTTTTTAACTCGGTGTGGTGTTTTTTTCAGTTGTGGGTTTATCACATTTGAGAAAATGGAATCTGCAGACGAGGCCATAACACAGGTGAGTGTGCGGTTTTCTACTCGAAATATGAACTTAAGTTTAAAGAAATTTGTTTTTGTTTCATTTAAGTCTACTGATGAATTTGTTACTATGAATTTAGATGAATGGAACTATGTACTCGAATATCCAACTACGAGTTTCGATGGCCAGAAGACAGCCGTCTTTTGATACCGGTGCAGATCCATCTAGTACTTCTTGGGCGTCCATAGGTATGAGAATTACGATCACGGGAAGCTTTTCCAATTTTTCTCAGTGCGTCGCGTGGTTTCAACTATGTGTCTGTTTTGCTTCACAGCCGCGAGTCAGTCACAGAAAGGATCACACAAAGACAAGAGGGATCTCGTGACGTATGATGACGATGATATATTTTAGCCTCATATTAAAACTAAGTGCATAATAACCTGTGTGGTGGGCAGCTTGGATCATGAGGCTAATTAGATTAAATCTTACGGCCTAAATCTTAATCAAGACAATATGGGTCTTAATACGCGCGGCGCCGTGGTGAAACTTAGTAGTGCATATAGAATAGGAACCTGTACACTACTTGTATCGAGCTAAAACTCAAGCGTATACCGCTTCATCTGTACAAGCTATCTAACAGGACAGTCTGTGGTCAAGCTGTCTGCCGCTATTGTTTTATGTCTGTATTAACCGATACCGAACGTCAAATCCGTTGAAGTGAGATATATTTGATAACTTCTGTTTTTGATTAATTTTTGATATACAAAAAGAACGGTGTAGGTTAACACTGATCAATAAAAACTGATGAATTATTTTAATTATTCATCTTTATTTTAAAACAGAAATGTTTTTTCTCATAAATACATTCTATTAAATATACAAACTCGTACCATACAATTTCACCTGGTATCAACAATTCACCTACACATGTGTATATAAATAAGCCATTTCAAAGTATGATAAAAGCTCAAACTAACTTACAAAATGTACATTTGCCTCTAAAGTAGACAGCGCAATATGTTAGTTCAATAAAATACAATAATTTAAGCAATTTATGAGGTATCGAGAGTTTTACGCATATCAATAGTCTCATCTTTTGAGGTAATTAACATGACCAATGTTGTTCCCATTATCTTTAAATCGTTCCTTGAAGCAACTGCACTGGCCGAATATGAAAATGTCTTGTCTGTTTATGTCATGACAAATGTCTTCTCAGATGAATAATGTATGCTCCCTGTCGTAATGTTAGGACTTTGTCTTGTGATACGCATATATTTCTGGAGGCATAGTTCATGATTATATGGCATAATATGTGTCCATTGTAGGGCATAGTAGGCCCAAATTCTGAGTACCGCATCTTTCTAGTTCCCCATCTCATTTCCCTCAAACAGGACGCAGAGTACATCCTGATGGTCAACTACCAGTCAGGTATAAATGGCTCAGCTACCAGTCAGGTATAAATGGCTCAGCTATCAGTCAGGTATAAATGGCTCAGCTCAGTAGCATTTGTCTACATCTGGAAAGAAAGAGATAGAATGTTAAAATTTTCGTCCATCATAAACGATCATATAAACGATGTGCTTAATTTTTTACTGTCGACTTATTGGGATGACTGAATACAATTATCGATACGGAACGCTCTGGGTGGTTAGGACATAATCACCTCTTCGATGAGTATCGAACACCATCATTTCAAATTAACTCTGGCTTTAGTTTGAATATGGGGACGTAATAATCAATTATTAACTAGTAACATTAAACTGAAAAACACCATGAAGAGGTCAAACATTGGTGGACGAACTGGGCAAACAGGCCCTTGAGCGAATTGGCCATAGTTAAAGCTAACATGCCGTAAGGATCACTTGAGATGAATTTGTGTGCTTTAAGATTGGCACTGGCAGTTGTTTCACACTGGACCCGCCTCGCGGGCGCCAGAGTCAAGCAGAACATTGTGAGCGCAGACACCTCGGCGCTGGATATATTTGCCTTATAGATATTAAACGTACATGTATAAATGTTTGACCAGTTCGCCGATTCCGGTCGATCCAACCAATACCACATCAGCCAATCGTACATGACCAGAAGAAAACGGGCCAATAGATTCAGCAGTTGTAATTTAGCCGTGAGCGAGATGATTCCAGAACAACACATTCTGGCGTTCGCTCAATTTATACACAACCTCTTCAAATTTACAAATGAATATTGACGATGAGTCCCCCTAATTATCCCTACAGGAAGCAAATGATGGGATGAGCTGAAGAAGACAATGGTTCTTCAACAACACAAGCAGTACTAGTCTTCCGGGAAGCTCCTGCATCAGCAGCTAATGCCAACTAATCTTCCAAAGTGCACATGGACTACTTGGCAGCATGATACTACAAAGCAAATAAGGTTGATTCATTCTCCTGCGGCAGGGAGAGAGACAGACATAGGAAACTGCTGTTACGAGCACCTGGTCCAAGGTCTTTTTATCAATACGAGACCCACGTGGAACTGGAAAACGAGACAAAGAAACTCGCGTTGCTTAGTGAGTGAGCGGTTGCTGGAGAGAGAATTCCTTCTGAGTGATGCCTGGCATGAAAATAGACAGGCCACGTTTTAAAATAGATCCCGCGATCCGTTCTAATAGATGTGTCAAATTTGACAGGCGCTTCGTTTTTTAGTGCAATATCTGCTGGCCACACCCTGTGCGCAACACAATTTGTTAAACATTTTGTGAAGAATCAATTATCTTCCATGGCAACTGCTGCTCCGTTTCACTCGAGCGAGAATTTCTTGGCGCTGAGAGACAAAAGCTACGGATTTAAATAACTTTTTTTAAACAATTACGCCATCGCGAGACACAAAATTTGCGTTTCCCAGGTGATGGATTCACATGGTTATTCCTGATATTGATTTAATTGTGAAAACTGATATCGCACAAGAAAGAGCAGCTACTGTGTGCATTATCTTTTTTATTCTTGAACTTTGTCTGTTTGCCTCTAGAAAACCTCATTACAGATTTGGCCGACAATAAAAATGGCGACAGAGGTAAAACTATTCATCCTGTCAGAGATAACAACACTCGCACACATAAAAATGACCGAAAATTGCATCTGGGCATCACTTGACAATTACTCAAATACCAGCATCCGGCTGCTGCTCAAACAATTTTAATTTCATGAACAGTGCTTGATGATTAAAGCTCAATCATCGTTATATTCTGTATCATGGTCGACACTAACGACCCCCTCATGGCTTAAATTCTAATATCCTTTCATTCCAACGCTTGGACAGACGGCCAGCCTTAATCAAACGCCTTGAATTTATGCAAAATTATCCTCAATTTGCCAGTTTTAATTCGCGGATTAATACTTCTAGCCTTGTGCCATATGATGAATTGTGGAATCTACATAATTGGATGGGCTGTGAATTGCGTTGGTGGAGATGCGGAGCGCTTTAAGTTTCGTCGTTAAGCGACATTCCTGCGGAACAACAATGGATATGGAGTGAATCATTCCACATTTTATTAAATTAGATCATCATCTCCAGGGACTGACGATTCTGGCAGCACGAGAGATGGCTAATTCTCGATGGTGTACCTAGGCACTTGTTTATGTTGGTAGAAAATCGCCTGTGCAATAGAAAGCCAGAGTAATGTTTTAGTACAAATATTCACCTGCTGGTAATCAGGTAGTCAATGATGAGATGCGTATATACCCGCAGGCTTTAAACATCGACAAAAACACCACCGTCATAACCTGATAATGATGCTATCAGTGTTCGATACATGCCAAGCTAATATATCAAATGAAACTCTATCCTAATTTTTCTGCTCGCAAACGCGCATAAATTCGGTCTGGCTTGATTTTATTGGCCGTCAAATTGCGGTTGCGTAGGCGACTTTTTAGCATAATGGTAATCAACGCGAAACACTTCAATCTGATAATCAATCTAAGTTTACCACACAGAAACATGGGTTGTGGTAATTTATAGAAGCCCGCCGACTATAAAAGGGATTATACATCCAGGGGATCACAGAGATTACTAGATGATGATCCTAGCTGGATCAGTTCCTAATCTAGCACCTAGGAGGGATAATCAAGATCATCAGACTTGGCAATGGCCGGCGTATGGGGATCTTTATAATGTACTGACGGCAGAGAATCAGTATACATTGTCCCCGTTTGCCTTAATTTTTCCATAAAGAACTTGGAGGTACACTTAAGCACCGACAAAGGCATCTATAATCCATGAAAGGTACCTAGACCACGTGCACCTGATGTTGCTAGATTATCGACGATGGTAGTGACAACTGGGTGCATTATAATCAGAAAACATTGTGATAACCTCTGCTTTGGGGAATTCCTTCCGTAAGCAAAAACTATGATTTTAGTCGACGTGGGAGATGTGACTAGGTGCTTTCCTAAA
>JAXGGS010495257.1:0-11246 GCA_035585475.1 Armandia brevis
GGCCCCCTCCTCTCTCCCCCCGGTATGCAATACACACCAAGTCATCCTCTGACACAACCATAAGTAAGAGATCACCCTTCCCTCTCTCCCCCTCTCGGCTTCTCCGTCTCTCCACCTCTAGACCTCTCCCCCTCTCCCCCTTCTCCCCCCTCTCCCCTGTGTCCCCCTCTCCCCCCTCTCTCCTCTCCCCCCCTCTATTTTACCTGCTTATTAAAACATCCGCGCCACCTGTCAATCACACAGACCGCGTTTGTCTTCCGAGCCCGAGCCGGCAACCCGAGACCGCATGTGTGAAACCCGACCCCCCCTGCCGGAATGTTTTCTGGCCTCGCGTCCAATTAGAGGGCCGAGGAGCGCGGGGACCATGGGGGGGGGAGGCACCGGTAAAAAATCACCACTGAAATGTGTTTATTTTCACTGTCAGCGGCGAGATCGACTTTCGCGGCGCCTTTCTAAAAAAGCTGCCGGTTTCTATAGAGGGGGCATTGTTTAATTGTGCGTGATGGACGGGGCGGGATGCAGCAACCGCGACTCTTCTCAAACTTTCTCAAACTTACCGCCGGATTGTCAGTGTTCGCGTGTTTTCACAGCGCGAAACTTTGTTTTTTACAACTTAAATCCCGGAGAAATGTTACTCCAGTCACAACACGCCACTGTTGATTAGCTGCGAGGGCTTTTAATGGAAAGTCGACCGCGGTTTTTTATGCTATCATATTTTATCGATGTCATTCATGAATCGGATCATATCTGATAATTTGCCAGCGATTATCACCTGTTCACGAATACTGCAGATAATCCCGCGATACAAGCGGATTAACCCGCTTAATCCTAATCCACCGCCGGTTAAAGCTGCGCATAGAGGGATTATCCCTCGCTGACTAATCCCTCACTTGTTTCCCGCTTGTATTTTTATTGTGACTCGCGCGACTTTGATTTCCCCGTCACCCCCACCCCCCTGGGATAATATTTGGTTTAGGTTCAAGGCCCCCAGTGTAACGGCGTGCGCCTATTGAAACTCTCCGGTGAAAGAGGTGGGCTTCACCCGCCGTAATTCAACACCGGTGAAGCAGAAAGTTCGGGGGGCGCGCACACACTCACAGCCAGCCCTCGCGCGCCTGCGTATAGCGAGCGCACGGACCGCTGCGTTACAGCGCGCCTCCTGTAGCCGCGCCGCTCGGTGTGGTGCGCGCACACCGCAGATCGCGCACTACGAGCAGCCCCCTTCATCTGCACACACACACACACACACACTGACACTGACACAGACACAGAAAGTTTGTAGCCGCCGTGTAGTACGCACACACCCAGCACTTTCTCTCCGGCCGCCACCACCACACCATCTCACCGCTACACACACGTGCGGGAAAGTTTCCCCGGACCTCGGATTATCGGTGTACACGGCACGGAGACACGTATTCACCCGGATTAACGTGGGATCAGAGGATTAACGGGATATTAGCGCGGATATTCACGGTGTTTGTTGCCGGGGTGAGGCGGGGAGAGAAGAACAGCAGCAGGAGGACTGACACCGAGGTAAGTGTGAGCGCCAGTGTGGTGTGTATGTGTGGTGAGGGGACCAGCTCCCTACCCTATCTCTCCGTGCTACAGTTCCGGGCTCGCTGTGTTATCACAGGACACTGATAACACTCACCAGAATCACAGCAGCCACGTTTTACCCTCACACCCGCGAATCTGCAGTTATAACACGGTGATATTATAGTTAGATTATAGTTAGATTATAGCTGGGTACGGCCGTGTGAGGGTAACGACAGTGAAGTGTTGTTATTTACCGTCGAGCGAACTCTTTATAAACCCCGCAAATCCCGGTCTTCTCTGCTTTCATCATCGAAAAGCCTTGATCAACTTATTTTGTGGATTAAATGGGTATCAGAATAACACATTTTACCATTAATTGCGAGGGTAAAGTTTTGATGAACTGTTTATAGTGGATAGTAACAGTCAGAACTGGATACAGACAGTTTAATGTGCAGCACTACGCTTACACAGGGCATCCTCAGCATCACCGATAGTTTGGTGTAATCACTCTCCCTCCCCTCATCACCAATTCCAATTTCCAGTGTAATAATGCATTGATTCTCATCACCAGTTTTCTCAGTTTACTCGCCATGTTACAGTCACTAGATCATTAAGCTCCATCTAGTACCATGAACCACTCTCTGAGAAGCTCCCATGTCCCCCGCCCATCTCTATGAGAAGCCCCCAGTCCCCCGCCAGTCTCTACGAGAAGCTCACGAATTCCCCGGCCCAGCTCTGATGATCGATCTGACAGGATATTATCCGTGTCCCCGTGGTCAGACTCCGATGTTTAATATCTCGTGATTACGCTGGGTTAGGTACTGAAGAGGGCAGTGTATCTGTTGGGGGGTATTAACATGACGCTTCGCTGCCCTCCCCAGCCCGGTCAGCATGGTGGAATATTCTGTCTGATTCAGTATATCTCGGGAGATCGGGCAGAATTTGTCATGGTTACAGTCTGTGCCTGAATCACGGAGTATTAATGGGGAGGGGGACGGGACCGGTCGATGCTGATTCACGGTGACCAGTGACGGGGAGGGAGCCCGCGGAATTCTCTGCCTGTCCAACTAGCCGGGGACCAGGGAGGACGCAAGGAGACCTCTCCACTGGTCCAGCTAAAGACGGGGAGTGGCTAGGTGGAATTCTGAGGATACCTTGTCCTTCTAGGAGGGTTACCTACCGGACTAGGATCATCAAAGGGAAGGGGCAAGAGGGGAGATTCTTTCACCGGGGCCAGTCCCTCTCCTGTCTACTCCCTGGTCTGTGGTAGAGACTAGGGAATGATTTAATGAGCCGAGAGGGCCTACATCTGACCAGTCCCTCTGGTAGAGGTAGGGGAATGATTTAATGGCCTTCATCTGAGCCGGACCTCGGCGTGAGAAACACAATAATGATGTCTGGCAGGAGTCCCCCGACTCCCGCTTGGTTACTGGATACTCTATACTCCCCCTGGTGTGGGGTCGGTGAAGTGGTCAGCAGCTGTACTCACTGTCACACGGGGGAGCGTGAATTCTGACCTCCTCACTCAGCTGAGAGTGACCTCTGACCTCCTGACACCGGGCGGGGGTTCAAGGGTGGGGCGAGGGATACACCGGCCTGTGAGACGCCAGGGTTGCCAGGGTTACCTGCACTGGATGAGCTCGGGATGCTGCTAGCCGGAGCATCCTCTCCCCATCTCCCGGATCCGCGTCCACTTTAACCCTTCCTCGCGTGAGATTATCTCTAAATCCGTCCTCTCTCAGGTTAGATTATCTCTCGCTTTCTCCGGCTTATCTCTGACGGAATGTGCCGAGTACCAGGCTACTATAATCCCGGGTACTACTACCGGCCGGGAGGCTGTTAGTGCGGCTGTACCGAGCGACCGCGACTGGGGGACCAGGAGGGAGGGGTCAGTTATCTGATTCTAGGATTAAAGTATAAATCTGACCCCTCCCCCCTCACATTACCCAGCTAGGCCGTGTGTATGTGTGCATCATCCACCTCTAATCCGTCTCCCGGCCAGCAGATTTATTGTTTGTGTCCTGTGTCTGGTTTACAGTCAGAGTCTCTTGTTCCTGGAGACCCGTCATGATGGGGTAATATTTCCTGGAGACCGGGGGGGGGGGGGACTTTCCCAGGGGACAGGCGCGGTTTATTTACTGCGGGAGACGAGATCTCTGAGTGTGTGAGGCTGGTGTACATCAGCCCAGGGGGGCAGTCTGTAGCCCCCCCCCCTCTGTAGCCCCCCTCTGCTGCCCCGGGTTAGAGCTCAGCCCCCATGCTGGTTCCTCCTAGAACCACAGAGAGAAATAAGAGACCCCTGTGTCTCACTAATCAGGCGGCTCTGTGCTTGGTTCTAACCCGGTATTACGTAACTCTGGCTTCAGATCACTCCTCGCTTCCCAGCAGATATTCTGGTGTCCAAGGGATGACAGCCGGAGACAAGTATTAACTTTCACGGGAGGGTAAATAGAGGCAATAAACTGTACAAGTTCATTCAAACTAGTATTTAGATTATGTGCCTACATGAATTTGACATCGTGTATAGATCATGATGTTTTTGTATAATCATAAAGGATAGTTTGAAAGGATTTAGGTTAAACATTGGAGCTCCCTGGGCCTGTTAGCTGGCTGTGTATGGGTTATTACTGATACAGTTGAGAGTTGAGTGTATGATAAGTGAGGATTTGTTAGTTGTTGCTGTGCACATGATAAGTGGGGGTATCTCTGCAGTTATAAGTAGAGAGGTAAGTGGAATATCTTGTCAAAACAAGGGTAGCACCTGGCGCGGTCCATGGCAAGGGCTCGATACAGGCAGCTCCAGGCGTCCATACCTCTAACTGCCAGGGCTCGATACAGGCTGCTCCAGGCGTCCATCTCTCTAACTGCCAGGGCTCGATACAGGCAGCTCCAATCTCCATCTCTCTGCAGGCTAAGCCTCCCCCCTCTCCCCTCTCTCCTGGTGCACCGGGACCTCCCTCTCCCCTCTCTCCCCTCTCCCCTGGTGTACCGGGACCTTCCCCTCTCCCCTCTCCCCTGGTGTACCGGGACCTTCCCCTCTCCCCTCTCCCCTGGTGCACCGGGACCTCCCCCTCTCCCCTCCGCTGCCAAGGTTTGATACACTCAGCTCGCCACTATCTCTACACGGCGCTGCCCCTCAGGCTAATGCTCCTTAAGCTCGCGAGTAAATACCTCGCTGATACCTCGGTCCTTCTATTCACTTCAACATCCAATTCTACAACCGTACCGTCTCTCCATTCACTACAACCGTCGAATACAGAATCTCCACGGTCCTGTTCAAGGCACGGGACATCTCATTCTACAACGTCTCCGTGTATCATTCCCGCCGCTGTCTAATTCAGAATCAGAACTGTCCCGTTGATAGGCAGAGGAAGTTTTTAATTCAGTCTCAGACCTAAAGCTACAATAATTCTCCTTCAGTGTAACCGCACAAATAGTATCAGTAAGTTTTGTGAAACTGTTTGAGTTAAGCTCCTCTGTAGCAGCAGGTTAAAAGGTCTCGCGGGTAACCCGGGTTTATTACCTGCCGAGATGTGAGAGGGGACTATTTCAGGTGTGTGAATTAGTTGTTTAATTAGTTTGCACCTGAGCGGTACCTGAGCACAGGTATGGTGTTACCTGTATTTACCTGCGCACACGAGCTAATCCGATTCTATTCAATCAGACACCTGTCCGCAAACACCGTGATTGGTTCTTTACCTGCGCACAAATATTCAACTTTAATCTTAAACATCACCACCACCACCGCCGCGGCGAATTTAATCAAACCGCCTCTAATTTAATTATTTCTCCATTGACGACACGCACGATGGGACCGTTGATGTTTTCACTGATTTTGGAGAGAAAAAAACACGATCGTCTTTTCACCTGTTTTTTGACGGTTTGACTTTTTCGCGTTTCCTAAGTTGCTTTGATAGGAGCGCGGTGATAATTGAAAGTATTTTGAGGGCTTTGCATAATTATTCACGACCAACATTGAAATCGCGGTTTTATGACGTGCTCGGGTGACTTGAACACGGCAGTTTTAGCTCGCTGAATGCGGCGCTTGGAAACATTTGTTTACACGCTGTCCCTAGCTAAAGTTCAGGCTTTTTACACGTTCGTATTACTAAATTAGCCCCATTGACGTCGGGCGCTAGGGTTTGCGTGTGCAACGTTTCATCGGGCTGGCGGCATTTTAAGGGTTTACAGGCTTTTATTCCGCTCCGACTTTAAATCGGCGCTTGGATTCATCACATTTATTAACGCGGGGGGAATGTGGAAACAGGAGACGTGAAATATTTCACTCCGGCTGTGTAATCAGGGTTTCAGGCTCGATTAAAGAAGCACTAGCCAATTTGGCGAGTGGATTTTTCAAAAGCACTAGCCAAAATTTTGAACAGGAAATTTCAACTGAATCAGCGCAATCATTATTAAAAGCAACATATCGATCATTGTGAATATTAGTCATATTTATGGGCCAATTTAAGGGCATTTTTTTCTGTTAGATATGATACCACTTACTCTATGCATACTTATTGTTAACAATCGTTTGACACTAACACATCAGTGTCAAATGATCTATTCATTAAAAAAACAGTCAAAAGGCACTAGCCAAATTGGAAAAGCACTAGCCATGGCTAGCTGGCTAGTAGGCATCTTAAATCCTGGTACTAATCTTAATGCGGGTTGTCATGGGAGATCCGTCTCGGGTTTATAAGATGTCCATCATTGTACCGGGATATATCTATCAGCTCCACTAATTAATGTGACATATTTTAATCTTATATTTGAATGTTTGAACTACAGTGGATCTCGCCCATAACGCAGACGGGGGAGGTTTAACTGTACCAACTTATCACGGGGCTCTTTGATAAACTCCGAATACGCACAGATTTGATCTAAGTGATTATTAGACCGTTACATCATATCCACATAGTTTGGCAAGTGTTTTATCGAATGAATACTGTACTTACGAGCCGTTTCCAAACGCGTTATAGCGAGGGGCTGCTGAGGGAGCTGAAAGCTGACTCGGTAGCTGAGGGATCACACTGGATGCGGGGACACTTGCCTGTATCAGCACCAGAGTCAGGGTACTTGAGTTACCCGCGATGTGGATGTTTGAAGTATGATCCCCTTCACAGCCACCATCACAACACTCCCTGACATCTTCTAACTCAGCTCCCAATCCTCCGTTACAGACTCACTTTAATGGATAAAAAACTACCGACGTTAATGTCCTGTGAAAAACAACCAGCCCAGTGTTAGTGTTTCAATCACAATACCAGCTTTTAAATCTTCTATTTCAATCACAATACTAACTTTCAAATCTTCCACCGGATATCAACACAACTTTTTCTGATTCCCAATCTACTGCCGGTTCTCCCACTGTGAGACACTCCTACTTGAAGGGATTTCAGAATAAAAGGAATGGTCGTTAATCGAAGACAATGACTGAACTTGCGACCGTTATTTAAGTCCCCCATTCTGCCATCTCTCACTCCTTCACCTTAATTATCCACTCACCTGTATCCGGCAAGTACTTGTAAACTTATTGGTGGAATTTAAAACAAAAGGGATGCTCATCAAAGGGTGACAATAGATGAATAAGTTTATTACCTTAACCGCTCTCCACACCTTTCCAATCAGTGTACACCTGTGATGCCGTGTTTATCACACCTGAAGTATTAAGACGAACTTGTCACGTGCCAATGATGTATTTGTAGAACCATTATTCCCCACGTCGCACCTTTTTACCTGAGAATTAATTGCGTCTCCGCCAGGTGTTGTCATCCGGCATATTGTCTTGATTACCAGGTGAAAGATCTGTTGTGATCTTCCCTTACCTGGCCGCCTTCGCTCCTTACCTTTACTTACCTGTAATCAGCGTCTGATTACCAGGTGATAGATCTGTTGTGATCTTCCCTTACCTGGCCGCCTCCTCCTTACCTTTACCTACCTGTAATCAGCGCCATCAGTCCCTGACATCTTTACTGTCCCCGCGTTAACGTGTAGATTCACAGCTGACCGTGATAGGGGCAGGGTTATTTTATAGTGTGTGGGGACTGGAAGGGAATGTCTCCCCCAGCCCCCGGGGGGTGATGACACTCGCGACACGAACCCCTGACCACAGGAATTCACCCGCTTTAATAATGAGAGGGAATTAAAGCGAACCGAGGAAGTTCGAATGGTCGCATGTAGGAGATGACAATGATACTTGAAATTAGTTCGAATTCCACGATGCGTGAATTCGTGAATTCGCACTAAGTCGCCCATTTTGCGATTTGATAAACGCGACATTCAATGTTTAAAAGCGGCCACTGTCTGTGGAAATTGTCAAGATACGGAGGTCTGGGTGATTCATCTTTTGTTGTCGGCGCCAAATCAGGTGAAAATCAGGAGAATGTGACCGCTTTCCACTAGGTAACATAAACATTACTATAGATAAGTACATGTTCTACTGAAATTTACCTTTACATATAAGTACGTACATGTAGGTATATAAACCAGGTTAATTAATATGTGTAAGCCCGGTACACGTGGGTCGGAGTTTACATCCATCAGTGACAATCGTCATGCCAGAATCGGCTATTTAAGTTATCTGAGATCTGAGTGAAGACATTTCTATCACTCACTCCCCCATCACGTGTGTTAATTACACACAGCCGCCATGTTATAATGTGTGATCGGTGTAGCAGAAATAAATATGATTAACTATGATTAACCATGTACACGCTGCACCCTGTATATGGTTATAAATATGTCATATGTTTCCCTGCCACTTTATATCACCTGTTTATCACCGACAATGGAATGCGCCGCGTTTTTTTACGGTTATGAAAGAACCTTTCTCGTGAGGTTTTTTGCTCGTAATGAAGTTGGCTGGTTTGCGTGTGATTTGATTTGATTTGAAAGTGGAGGAACTTGGCCTCGGCGGGAGGAACTTGGTCGGTGTTCGCGCACAATTAATTCACTGAGAGGGCGCGCATTCAAGGCAAGCGGCGCAGAAGTTAGCAACTTAATTTTTAGACACGGAGACCAAGTGCCCCCCTCTCTTCTCTTCCTCCTCTGCTGTGCGCGGTTAATGGTGGCTGGTTGGGTAGATACGGGCGACCCCCTATAGCTCGGGCTATGTATAAAATCTCAGCCCTGCATGGCAGCAGACCATCCATCACATCTCCCCGTGTGTTACACTCACAGGAGGCGAGGGGTGCGAGGGGGTGACAGTCAGGAATCACCGACCTAACCGCGCGCACCACCAGCACAGGCGACACGACCATATCTCACCCCGCTGTTTCACCTGCCCAACAAAAGATAATTGTCGTTAAGCGCATAAGTGCGAGAGGCACTTCAAGATTTCATAACTGAATTCACCGCGACGACGAGGAAGACGCACCGGTTCGGTTCGACATTTTTTGTTATCTGGGACAGTTATCAGAAAACAGTGTAACATACGGAGGTGTCACCGGTAACATAATATAGAGGGTTACAACGTTACAACGCCGGTATGCTGTGTACCCCCAGGGAAAGGCTATCTACTCGATATTAAATAATATATTAAAATTAGCCTCATCACCTGTATTTACATGATAATGAAGATAATTCAGACACAGGATCAGGCTGAAAGCCGCGCTGTATTAATATTAAACCATCTCAAGTGCCCGCGTTAAGAGCCTTTCGGTTATCGGAGAGAAAGATGAAAGCTTTGGCGCGAATTTCCGCTCTGATCGCCTGATTTTAACCGCGGTTTTGTCGGTGTCGTCTGGGATGGAAACGGTGACACTTTGCTCGGGCTTTCATCAGGATTTAACATTCGCGGCTCGGATTACACGCGGATTTTTCTGAATTACAGCTGCCGAGATAAAGTGTTTAAAGCGTACATGGATCAGAGCCAGACGACTTGAGGCTCGGGTTATTACAGTAGGCGATAGGTTAGGGGAAAATTGCATCACGGTAATGTAACTTACTGAGTGGAGTGGTTTGTAACTTTGTATTAAACTGACATCGAGGAACAACACTGGATCATACGTATCATATATTTAATGCATTGAATTTATCGATAAATCATATTGTATATATTATTCACTATTCATAACCATTGGATCAGGAGAACGGGTTCCTTGCACTGGTCGAATGACTCGGGACTCTTTTTCTTGTTATTTGTTAAAGTTTATACTTATTTCTAATCAGCACATTCCATCTGGAGTCAATAGTTGTTAATTGTCCCGTCCGTCACGGCGCCTACTTGTGTATGATATGACTCGTGACATGAGCTTTATGTGTTTTTGACGAATCAATTGATTTGGGATGATTTCCTATCTGGCGACATCTTAGACATGGTGTAACATTAATGGACATACAATATATCTTGATGAAGAATTGACACAGCCAGGAGTGACTTGTCACAGCTCGCATTCCTTTCCCATTCTGCCTCCCTGATAACATCAGCCACGATAGAATTGTCCAGCTATGCCTGGATTCTGAGCTGTGTAATATTTGTATGTAGCTAATGACACTGATGGGTTATATCGTGAAATCTGCTGTATTACGTGAAAGTAATGGCGACAGAACTTATAATAGATGCCGAGTTGATACAACTTAATGTGGGTATTCATCTCCACATTCTGCACGGGGAGATTCAATTTCTATTCCCAGAGATGGAGGGACGAGGTAAAAAAGCTGTCCAGAGTAACTTGTCATCACAGCCAGACGGTTGTCTTCTCTGGTCCTTTGTCGTCCCTCTCCTGAGAACAATTCCTGTCTCCCGGCCGCCCTCTGGCCACCAATTCTCCAGCAACTCTCGCTGATGCCCGATTAGCGCATGCACTCATTAAACGCCCGAAACATCATAATCCCAGACACAATAGGCAGTAAATCATTACGGCCAGAAATCAGATTACCATTACAATAGATTGAGTCGGAGAATTTAAACGAGTTTATTTAAGCGAGCAATTCATCAGGATTGGATTGACGCTCGGAGGAGGGACGTGGCTGCAGACTCAAGGCGCCGCCCGTACACCGGCGTTTCCAGGCGAATTAAGGCGAAATGATTCATCCACAGCGATCATCCGTGCCCGGGCAGTTAATTATTGATGCATAATCATGCGATAATCTACCTTAGAGGGCTGAGTCATTTTGTCGGCGAGCCGCGAGAGGTGACTGAGTCGACTCGCAAACAGATTTAATACAATAGCCCATTGTTTCTCCGTCTATTGTTCAGGTTTTTTAGATGTTTTACCGGCTCTTGCTGGGTGATTGTTCCGACTCCCCCCTTATGTTAGGAGAAGTGTTCGGGTTTTTCTGTATGATATTAATAAGCGTTCCTGCCCCGAGGCTTGAGCTCCGGGAGAGCTCCCGGTAAGAGGAACCCCGCCCAAACTTGTCCTGGTTTTATATATCATACTAATTACTTCCATCATCGCCCGGGCGGAGCGTGATGAGAAATGTGTAAAACCTCCGTGCTGGTAGAGTGCTGTACCAGAGAGTGTGCTGGGAGAGTGTGCTGGGAGAGAGTGCTGTACCAGAGAGTGTGCTGTGAGAGTGTGCTGGGAGAGAGTGCTGTACCAGAGAGGCTGCTGGGAGAGAGTGTGCTGTGAGAGAGTGCTGTACCAGAGAGGCTGCTGGGAGAGAGTGTGCTGTGAGAGAGTCTGATGGGAGAGAGTCTGATGGGAGAGAGTGCTGGAGAGTGTTTTAACAGCGAACACAATCCTGGCCCGCATCAATACACGGCC
>JAXGGS010495479.1:0-14789 GCA_035585475.1 Armandia brevis
AATAAGCCACCCTTCAATATTCATGTATATATCTTTATTAATTCGATCTTATCCCACCTTTTCTTTTAAAATGAGAATATAAAAAAAAATTGAGCGCTTCTTTTAGAAATAACTGACTAATTAGATATTCTGTCTGGTTTAATGCGAACAAATTTCAAATTATTTTATTCTGCAATTATCTATGGAATTATCTAATGAAAGTGCGGTTGATGCCCCACTGATTTAAACGCGCTTCGACTTTTCTATAATCATGCCAAGATATGACGCATGTCATGTCAAGTTCTTTATGTAACAAAGCTGTGGGAGGTAGTGATAGCTAATGATATTATTCATGCTCTTCCGACACTGTGTGAGTCGCTCCTAAATGCGCAAATTACATGATTGTAATGTCAACCCTGTCATTCATTTTCAAGCAACTAATTATCTCAAGAATATATGGATGATCAACTTGTTCGTATAAAACCACTATCATGAATATAACTTAATAATATGGTCATATAAAATTGTCAGATTGCAGATAGATTTTGTATATGTATAATTATATATTTATTGCCATATTACACATATAATTTCACCAATCTTACTCTGTCTATTCCTGTCCCATTGTAACTGGATAATTCTTAGTTCTAGGTGAATAAACATATTTAGCTATATATTTAAAATTGAAATTTGTAATATATAAAAATGTAGCAGTATCTATATTATTAAACCATTTCTAAATCAATTTTATGAATTGTCATTTTGATTACAGAATAGCACAGGGCAGACAACAGGGAACAATTTTTCTTTTTCTCGCAGGATGATTTCCCGGGTCGGCCTTCTGCACGGCATCGACCACTTCATGAAATGCATCATCCAACCCTTGCTTAAGCTTGCACGAGCACTCAAAGTAATTGCTGGCGTTAATTCTGTTGGCGAGAGCCAGGCCTTGCTGGGAGGTGATGACCTGAACTCGGGTGGGGGAAAGAGTCGCGCGTCCCTCGTGTTCCTCCCGTAAATCAGTTTTCGTGCCCACCAAAACCACAACCTTCTTGTCTCCATAGCGACGGCGAACCTCAGGACACCACTGGAAAATATCAAATCTTTATCAATTAAGTATAGGATGAGATAACCGAATCGTCCTCTATGTAGAAGATTTTTTCTAAGCCCAAACGCATTGATTATTCCGTAATTTATTAGAATATATATTTAAGATATAAACACAATAATACCATAGATAGGATTTAATCATCATTCTAACACCGGCATATACATTTTTTCTTGACAATTCAAGATTATATCAATAGTTATTTCAAATTTGTTAACCATTAAAACATCATAATGACCTTTTTCTCGACACTGCTGTACGTGTGTGGATTTGTGACGTCAAACACGACCAGAACTGCGTCAGGGTCGTCATCAGAGGCCAAGTCACGCGAACGTCTGTAATTAGTTTTTATAACACATTGAAACATGAGATAATCCCTCATATTTATCTTATCTTTTTATGTTATCAGGTTATCATCGATTAGCATTGATAATATGAATGCAACTAATAGTGACGTCAAGTTATGAGTTCATGACCTTTTCCCATCTAAGTTCCAAGTCGGGTTTCTCAGCTCCAGCATCACCTCATTACCCTCGTGAACAAATTCTTTTATATCCACCTCCGTACTAATTCTGAAGATGGAATTTAAAACATGAATATCTTTGCATGAAAAATGCCTTCATATGCTCTTCATACCAATGGTTATTGTCAAATTTAATAATTAATTCTAAAATGGGCTAGCGGCAATTACCTTTTGTATTTTAAACTTTCTTGCATTAAAATCAACTCGAACGAGTGACAAATTCGTTGCACGCATGAATAAAAAGTCACCTGTTTTGTCTGCCCTCATTGTCGAGTGTGTCTTCGGTAAATTCTCCTTTGCAAAATGTATAAAGAAGTGAAGTGCGACCGACACCCCTACAAATATAATTATGTATATACGAATTATCCATTTATATTGCACACAATTAAATCCTTAAATAGTTTGATATCGCTTTAAAAACTGTTTAGTGCAGTTAACAAAAGGTCATTATAAATATGTATTCGTCAATCTCTTCTTTAGTTATGGTAATTATACCTATCTCCGACTAAATCGACCTTAAATTTAGCTGCTTGAACAGTTTCAGATCCCATCGTGTTCATAATTCTAATGTTGACCAATACTTCCTCGAAAAACTCCCTGCTTCAACTCAAGTTATTCCATGTATCTTTATTTAAATCGATATTCCCAACGATTGATTGAGTCGCCAAGATAAACGTTCACGAGAAATGTGTCGAACTTTGTCACTTTAGGAGCTACACAGTACAGATAGGCATAGGCCTCAGCTTATACTGGTTGCTGAGCTTGGCAGACGCACACAGTCATTTCACATCCTGGTATCTCAATTACATTCGTTCCATCACATGTCAATAAAACCATGAAACTAATAGGCAGTCATCAGTAAATAACAGCAAGGCCACCACAGACGCAGGGTGCTATATTTACATTATTAACATGGCTAAAATGAGTAATTGTGGGTGTTTTTCTCATTTCAAGGAGATCGATAGATGATTTTGTCGTTTAACTTGTGATCATAAATATTGTGACTTATCTCACATCAGAAATCGCGTAGCTTAAAAAAGTCGAAATATGTGTGTTGATAGTTAATTCATTGATACTGTGCGTATTATTCCGGGAAAGAGATTAACAAACAATTTACCCATCGGACCTCATTCAATATTTCATGCGGTTGGAGTGTTATGGCTGGATCTTTATTGGGCATGCTGGTGATTTCAGAAGATTCTGAAAAATTGTACTTCAGGTTGATGTGTTTAATATATTAATATCATCTATCTAAAAGGATTCATAACCACTGTAAACTTGACAACTTTTTATTTTCTTTATCGGCGAACAACATGTAACATACATTTGTACATCGAAATAAATTTTAACGAACAGAACATCAGGAAATAGAAATAAACGTTATAAATCTTGATTAATAAGCACATCCATTCGTGGAAAATATAAGACATGTAAAGGAAGTTATAGCGACAATATATACATAGTACACAGAATTAGGAGACATCCACAGCCGATTTAATGTCTTGTAATACGCTGGCCATTTCACTTTCTAAATTTAGTATCATTCCTGAAAGATAATGAAAATGCATTGTACAATTGCACCTGGTTCAATAATCAGCAAAAGTTCAGAGGATAAATCAATGGTGGCCTCTTTATGAAATGTTTATTGGCAAACTAATGGCGAAATAGTCGCGTATGCACAGAGGTGCGTAAGAGAAGAAGACGTACAAAACTATAGCTGCTCATAAAGCATATTAATCTATAAAGGCTGTAATACCCCAATGACCCTTTAACGAAATCGCATTTTCGTGTGCAGCATAATATTTCAAAATTTCACACAAAATAGACATATAGGACATAATTAACTGAATAATATATAATCACCTGTATTGGCAGTACTGCTGGCTATCATCGTGATAATTAAGGGTAATTTGCTAATGCATACAACCTGCAATAAATAAGTATACTATCTAGTGCAAAACAGGTACAAATGTGCACATGTTATATATTTATTTAGGAGTTATATGGTTCCAGAAATAGTTTTTCAAAAATTCACGATTGATTACCTGGTGATTTCCGAACATGGCTATGAACGATTTGTTATTGGCGAGTCCCAGTTTATTCGCCTGATCCATCACCATACCTGACGTGGCTAAAAATTTAGGTCGGGTCGCTAATTCAGGAACGTCTTCATCACAGACTAGAAAATAAACAGTTTATCTACTAAAGTTACACGTCTATGGGGGGTAAACCTTTTACCTTTAAAAAAATGCGTTTTCAAATGAGGCAAGTTGTGTTTCCTTACAATGTGAAACAATCTTATTTTTTGGCATGTGAAACAATGTCCAATACCGTAATTTAATTAGAACAGTTCATTCAGGGTTTGCACCGTAATGTTTACCTTTCAGTACTGGAACGCCATCTCTATCGGTTATGATGATTGCATGAAGACCATCCACCCTGAGAAAAATGAATACTGTTAGTTATACAAATCACATATTTTCTTGTCGATAATGATTTTAGAAAAAACGACCAATAATTGTAAAATAGAAACGCTTTGTCGGGCTAAAACAATTCATTACATCGAACGCCCTGTTGTTTAAATACTTAGTCTGAGTATCCACAGCTATACTATACGGCCACCTGAACCTTTTCCAAGAGCCCCTTCCTCTTCTGATCAAGTTAACCCTACCCAGGAATTCAATGCTTCTTATAAGGGTAAGACCTATCCCGCATTGCATACCCGTTCCCTACAATTCTTGTAAGCACACCACTTTCTCTAAAGCTAGTTTCCTCCCCTCCCGCTCTTCTGTTGACACAATAGCCATATTTACGTATCAATATTCTTATACATCTTATTCTAAAGCTACCCTCTCTCCATACTCTTGGGCTGTAAGACACTATGAACATTATATCTAAGATAGGAACCCCACTCCTAGCCGCAGAACCTGTGGCTTGATATGCCCATTCTATATAGGGCTAGTGTGCAGTGGCTCTAACCCAGAGATAGACCCATACGGTAATGCCACCTGCCGTCTGGACTGGAGTTTCTGGGCTACCCCACTCCATTCTCCCTGCCATACTTCGTTCAAAGGGCTTAACCTTACCCATGATAGGCAACCTTTTCCCAGAACGAATACTTTGAATTATGTTAAAAAAATCAAAGAATACTCACATCTTCATAAGGTTGTTGAAGTATCGTTTCAATTCCTATAACAAAAGAAAATAAATATTTGTGATCGGTTTCAACTGTTTTTATGCCATAGTCACCTCATAGTCGTGATGGTCGCGAGTCTTAATGAAGCTTGACAGGCGCCCCATGGCGTAAATTAAGAGGAAATTATTTTCTAACCAGATTAGCGGGGCAAAATATATAAGTCATGGGTAAATGTACGTTACCTCTGCCATGTTTTATATCAACTTTTCAACAAAATATCAAAGGGTCTTGTGACAGCTTGTATACTTCCTGTATATTTCTACCTTATTTTTTAGTGATTGGGAGAGTGACATTGGGGACAAGGAGTTTATTGATAAGCAAATATGTCAAACTTAATCTAAAACCTATCTAGTAATGACATTTTTTAGATTTGGTAAAAATATTTTAATTTTTAAGGCTGTAAATTTGATAAAAATAATGTTTATATAGCGAGTACAATCATGTGAAATACTTGCTGATTCAGGTCATGTGATAGTTTTCGTTTCGCCATACGCATGATCATGTGATGTTACAAAATCCACAAACATGGGGGTAGGCGATCTCCTAAAAGTGTTGCTCTTTCTAGTAGGCATTTCGCCCTCCCAAGTAAGTATTGATTTAATTCAATGGTCTAACTTGATTCTTGAAAGTACTTAAATTGCAATTAAGCAGATGACAAGGCTATTTGTTTGCTACAGGGACTGAATTTCATCTGTTTAATCTTAGACCCTAAAATGCATATACTATCCTTGCACTATCGTGTCCATGACAAATAAAACCTATATATACCAATATTAAATCGTGTACAGGTACACATTTGGTTTGTTTATATTTCAGTCGATGATTGTCTGTGGAAATTACTTATGCACAGGTAAAACGTTTACATGTACTTCATTATGTATACAAGAATGTATTCATCCATACATACTGGTATTGAGGCCATATACATGTACGTCTTAGGGCGTAAAAGAAAATAAACCCCTCGCAGTGTACATTTAATTTTGTCCATCAAAATGTTCCCCGCCACAAATATATACAAGCCCACTTTATAATACTATGACATATATTTTGTAACAATTCTACATACGTGTATAGCCGGAGTGCTTTATCACGATAAAACTTAAACTTAAACTTAAAGTAATGTCATATGTCTATCGAATGTATGTCCGCATACATTAGAAGTTGTTGTGTAAGCATAGATGCAGTCCAGTCGATTTTTTTAATATGATGTACCAATAATGACATCCACAGTAATAATCTGAAAGTCATGAAATGAATTTGATTTCTGACATCAAATTGAATAGGAATAACAGCAAATGCTAAAAAAGATTTACAATGTTGAAATACCAAAAGGTTTTACTTGTTTATGCGACGTTTCTGTTGATAACATATATTGCATTCACCCAAACACCAGTTGATAATATTCTTCTTATCCATTGTAGGTATTGGTGCATACTGCTGTGGACTGCACTGTTGCTCATCAATATGGACTTTCTGGTGTAAGTATTTGTAATATATCCGCACCGAGGGTGGTCATGGGAATCTCTCCGAAATTCATGATCGATTAGTTTGATAACAAGTATAGCTCACCATCAAATACATGTACCTCTATTTTACTACGGATAATTTACTGTGAAGTTAGGAAAAGTTGCAGTATACATGTAGTTGATTTGTCTAATGTGTTCTTTGGTGTCAATAAATTAATCTTGAGTATACAAGCCTACCCGGAGGAAAACAGCGGCGCCGCACCTTAGGATAAAGCCAGAGGGAACTACCTTAATCTAGGACCGTGCCGTATTCAGATATCCACATGTCATCATCAACTTATTTGCTATTTCCAGGGTTTTGGATGTTATGGGTGGTCCTCTTTACCTGTCTCGGTAGCTGTGGCTGGTGGTGTGGCAGGCGATACAGAGAGAGGCGCGCAGCTCAAGCCGGCGAGTATCTGATCGTATCTCAACCCTCCAACCAGTCCTTTAATCAACCAGGTTACTACGGAGCGGTGTCTGCTCCTCCTTATGCTGCTCAGGCGCCACCCTACAGCGCTACAGAGGCTGTGAGTATAATCACTCTACCCTTCTCGCTTAAACTGTATTGTTATGTTATTCTTATTGTTTTGTTATTCACAAACTTGTTTTTACCATGAACAGAAGCCTCCTGCCTACAATGAAAACAAACAGACTGCGCCACCCCCGTCATACATGTGAATAACGCGGGATAACACAGCATCTTCCCAGTGTCAGCGATGTCCAATAACCAAATGAAACTAAGCCTGGGACCATTATATTAACCATTAACCGTCTCTCTCTATTTTTGTAAATAAACAGTCGAGCAAATGATGAAAATATGTGCGCACGTGTATTATAATCTTATGGAAATACTGGTAATATTTGTAAGATATAAAACTACCTGTGTAATAATTGTGATATGAAAACTCTACCTGATTATGAATTTGTTCAGTGTTCAAATCGATAGTGCTAAACAAGACTTACCTCACACGTATCGAATAATGCACAGCTAAAATTGCATTGAATCTGAGTTAAATGATTTTCAATTCCCATACATATGTACTCTGTTATAAGCTCGTCCTAATTACAAATTATGTACATTTTGAATGGTTATGTAGTATACATGTATTTCATAACACTCACTACATTCCTATCCTCGTAATGATCTTTGTCACCACAAGTAAGGCTGCGTAAAATTAATGATTAGTATCTCAAGCTTTTTTTTTGCTCGAGCAGGGGGTGCGGGCGGCATTTTTTTGCTCGAGCAGGGGGTGCGGGCGGCATTTTTTTTCCTTTGTTTTCTTTTTTTTGACAGGGACAGTGCAGCAGTTTTTTCTGAAAATGAAACAGGGGGTTCGGGCGGCCGTTTTTTGTTGTTGTTTTTTTAAAGTAGGGTGCGGGGGCCTTTTTTTAAACCATTTTTCGGTGTTTTTCGCTCAGAATCGGCAGGGCGGCAGCTGAGAAGGAGGGTGCGGTAGTGTGTTTTTTTCAATTATGAGGAAGAGGGTGCGGCAGGTAGTTTTTTTACGAAGGCGGGCCTGAGAAACTATTTGATAATTTTATGCAGCCTAATAGTGTTTTATTTAATGTGCCAAATCAAAAACTAAATTTCAAGAATAGACTTAATTTTACTATGTTGGTGCTTCTTGTCTGTTTTCAGTTAAATCGATTATTTCCCTTATCGCCCATTACATACAGTTCTATTCCTGATCTGCAACATACATTGTACATGTACTAGAATATACCGGTACGTTGTTAATGGTTCCTATCCTGGTAGTGCAGATAGCGAAAGCTTTGTCTGTTTAATTTATCCTTTCTCATATTTCCGTTGCACACACACACAAGTCATTGTATTATTTATAAAATGTATTATATGTTATTATTATTCCAATTATGTATACCAGTTGTATACATGTCTCATAAAAAGAAACGAATCAAAATAAATTGATAAAAATCCTGTATTACACGTGGTTTATTCAAGTAAATTCGCAGCTGTCGGGACATACTCTCCCATAATCTGCAATTCATATGTATATCATATCTATACGAACGACGTCCCTGCTCGAATGAGACTAACTGGCGATTGATTACTCCTCAATAACCGTTCTCATCTTCGCGCTTCACTTTCAGCTTTCTTCTCAATTCCTTAGTTCTCTTTAGTTTCCTTCTTGCTCTCTTCTCAGCTCTAATCTGATGCTTTCTGGCGATATGCTCACGCTTTTCCTTTTCTGTGCACCTTGCGTAATCGTCGTCATCGTATTGATAAGCTGTTGGCATCTTTTCCGTTTTCTCTTGCATGTCTTTCTGAGCTTTCTCGTCGATTTTAGCATCGGTGAGACCTCGGTTTGAACTGAATTTCCCCCAGTTTTGCACCCTATGCGCATGTAGTGGGGCCGGTGCCATTTGATGCCGTGATTCTTGTTCTGTACTTACATAACCCATCCTTCCTTTAACGCCATCGTGCCTAGAATTGAAGCCCGGGTCTAAGAACTTTTCTTTCTTTTTCATCTCTTCCGTGTGGCGCCCGGACTCAGCTGCTCCTAAAGCTGCTCCTCTACTCAGATCTATCGGGGGCAGCCTCGGACAGTGCATCTTCAGGGAATCCTCAAACTCGTCGAGAGGAGAAACACACGAATTAGTGTCCTCCTGGAATGTGCTCAGTGGCGTCCCTGGAAACGAGGAACCGTCCCTCGGGTCATCCATGAACTTTCTCGGTTTGACGCCCCTCGGAGTTCTCAGGGCGCTCTCTTGACTGAGCGCGGTCTCTACGGACATCCTTGACTCGGAGCGAGAGCCAGGGTCTGTGTATTCCCACTGATGCGATGCATCCATCGCTGAAACAGTTTTCTTTATCAGAGACTTTTCAGGCGACCTGAGCCTCGCCTTTTCTTTGGGACCTGGCGTGCCCAGCCTGCTGCGCTTCCCTGTTTCCTCCATATTGCTTTTTAAACTAAAACCACACTATTATCGCCTAACATTTATGTGTATCAAGACAGTCGATCTATTAGCAAAATCAGTAACGAGGACGGCTCGTTGATAGGTTAATATGACGTCACAATGGGGGAACTAACACGACCAGGTTTCCATGACAGGGATATGACGTCATAATGTGACAGGAGAAATACGCTTTTCCCTTGACGTATTTACGTAGCAGGAGAAAGCTACTTGTCAGCTATTATCTATTGTTTTATACTGAAATTCCTTATTATTTATCTATACAGGGGTGGGGGGGGGGGGGAATTCGTAAATTAAGTGACCAGACAAATAGTAACTCATTTTTGCCCACTTTTGGGTGTTTATTTCATCTTTACAGGTCAGGCCATTGCCTGAAACAATTTCTTCACGATGTCAACCTGTCGGCTTAAAGAGTTATTTTAAAACTACACGTGTGTGAACGTTTATCGTGCAGCCATCGACACCTGCCATACACGGATGAGGTTGTCGGTGTATCCGGCGAACAAGGTCTGTCCATCGGCGGACCAGGCGAGGGAGATGCACTCGGGGGCCTTGCCGCTAGCAGAGGAGCTGATGACCTCCTGGCGAAGCTCATCAACAACGATCTTTCCCTCAAGATCCTGAAATAAATTATTGTCAAGTGAGTCAAATGCAATCGGAAGGTAAAAGAAATAACTCTTCATCGAGTAGCGTTATAATAACCGATGTGTGTGTTTGAATCTCCCCAGACATATTTATACGGATAGGTTTTATCAAAATGGTCTCATAATTGCAGGACGTTTCGTTTCATTATACAATCAAATTGTCATGTCATCACCGACCAAGTATTATGTGCACTAATAGTATAAAGCGACCTGTGTTGCTATATAAACACAAATTTAGTATGAAGGGTAGGACACGTACCCAGATCTTGATGCTGGGTCCTGTGGCGGCGCACAGCCAGTAGCGGTTGGGGCTGAAGGTCAGAGAGTTGATGGCATCACCGCCACCGTCGAGTGTGTACAAATGTTTGCCCTCGTTCAGATCCCACAGCATGGCGGAACCATCCTAAAATCGAAAAGATGTTTGGTTAATTATCTGGTTTACACAGATATGTGTCAATATTCAATTCTCAATATAAGTCTCATAATTGCAGGACGTCTCGTTTCATTAGACTTCAAAATTGTCATGTCATCACTGACCAAATATTATTTAAATATTGAGTGCTCGAATGTTCTTACCTTGCCACCTGAGGCGCAGAGGGAACCGTCGGGGGAGACGGTTACGCAGTTAAGGAATCCGTTGTGTCCGTAGTGGTTAGTTTTTAGCTTGCAGTTGGTCAGGTTCCATACCTAAAATTTAAGATAAATTTTATTTGTACATGTACCATTTACCACAATTGGTATTGCATGTACCGGCATGTCGATCGATTTATGTTCAATACATGGCCATCGACATACATATATTAATAGTACACTGAAGTATGTCTAACAATAAATAATACTATTATGTTGGTCTCATAATTGCAGGACGTTTCGTTTCATGAGATATCAAATTGTCATGTCATCACTGACCAAAAAACACGTTATTTTAGATGTTGCACGAGCATAATCATGCTCCATATGTGTTTGGAAGTTATTATTTACCTTGACAACCTTGTCCCAGCCACAGGATACCATGATTGGGTTCTGGGTGTTTGGGGAGAACCTAACACAGGAGACCCAGTCGGAGTGTCCATCCTCTTGTTGGATGGTGTACTTGCACACTCCTAGGGTGTTCCACAGCTTGATGGTCTTGTCTCTGGAGCCAGACACGATCTGACGGTTGTCGGCAGAGAATGCTACGCTCAGTACATCCTTGGTGTGTCCGACAAAACGACGGGTGGTTTGTCCACTGCAAGGGGAAAAAAGTAACGAATATACATTTTGGGGCGAGCAAGCGCATATTTGGGCGTGTAAGACTACAGAGGAGCTAAACTAAAAATATGTTACTTAAACTAAACTGTTATTTATTAGTCTACTTCGCAAGTTCAACGAGTTACTGCTTGCTGTTAGCCTGTTACTAATAAGAAACCTTTACTCTTCTACTCATTTATGGCATATCACTTTGTAATTCATTTATGATGTAAACGTGGACTGGTTTCTTAAAGTGAATATGATATCATAGTATAAAAATGTATTGAAAGGCCTTATTGCGACTTACGTGCTCAGATCCCACAGCCTGAGGGTGCTGTCCCAGGAGCCGGAAAGAGCGAACTGTCCATCAGAGGAGAGGACTACGTCGGACACGAAATGTCCGTGGCCGTGCAGGGCCTTCTGTGGGTAGCCGTACCTCTGTTCGTCACGGGTAAGTCTCCACAGGATCAACTTTTTATCTGAAAGGATGTACACGTGTTAGAGCATGTAACCATCACAATATGTCATATTGTCGCCTATATGTATATACCTAGGTATAAATAAAATTGTACTGATTTTCCAATGGATAGGTTTCCTTCAGCGTTACTCTAATCAAGCAATATGCCTAAAGGAGTAGTTGAGCGACTCGTGTAAAAATTGAATAGCAGTGAACATTTGACAGCAGAAAGATGAATACATGTACTTTCACTCATGTAAACACCTTGTATTGCCATTTGACATATCATATTACTAAATATAGTTTCTCTATACGGAGACTTGAATATCATTTTCACCAATAATTCACCAAAATACCGCTAGGACAGGTTCGAATACTTATCAACTGAACACCATGCAGAATTAAAGCACATGTGTGTTTGGTTATCGTACATACCAACAATCACGTTGGAAGTAAAACTTACCTCTGGAAGCCGAGAGAATAACATCGGGAAACTGGGGTGTGGTGGCGATTTGGGTAACCCAGTCAGCGTGGCCCTGTAGGGTACCACGAAGAGTCATCTGTTCAGTCATTTTGCTGGTGATTAGGTGAGCCTAAGCTCAGATGATCACAGATTTTTGACCGATCTCGGTCGTGTTGGCCTGCTCAGCAATGGCGACCAACCGGAAAAGGACGATTACATCCGGATTTAGCTTGAGCTAGATGCCAAGAGGGGGCGCCACCAAAACGGTTGAACTCGATTATTTGACAATTTGTCAATGACAGGGAGCGTTAATAGACGAAAACCAATTTTTTTGGGAAAAGAACGCATTTCTATTATTCATACGTACTAAATAATGTTATATAGTCTCCTTACGTCAACGGTCCTTGAGCGGGATGACGTCATGGACCGGGCGACAAAATTATAGAGCGGCCATTTTGGGGAAAAACACAGCAGGGTACTAGGTAGTAACGGCAAATAAAACCGATTTGTCGTGTCTTTAGGGAACCACTTCAAACGAAAACGCAACGAAATCTTTCTACATATCATTCTCGTTTAGATTTGGTCATTAACAGCGGTACAAAGATGGTTGACGACAGAGCAGCCGCGAAAGACTTGGACCAGTGGGTCGAACAACTCATGGAATGCAAGCAGTTGTCAGAAAACCAAGTGAAGACATTGTGCGAAAAGGTAATTCTTCAAAACATGAAAATTCGGATAAACAGATAATATCCAATCGGTAACATAACAGTCTTATCATTCTATTTTCGGTGGCAATTCATTGGAGTGAGTGCTCCCAATTAAAATTTGACGTCGTCAGCGTGCTTGATGAAGTGGCGCCATTTGAAAGCGTGTATTTACGAATCGCCGGCTGTGTTAGGCAAATGGTCGAATTCTTATTTTTTGTAAATCCTATCGATAACTGTGGAATTGTTAGAACTTAAGTCCAGAAGGTTGTCGCAAGTGTTTATTATTTCTTGTTAACCATTCTTGTCCCTAAACATGATTGGTGGCGTGTGATTCAGTCAGTGATATGACACAGTTTGAAAGTGTCCTGGGTATCTGCCGTGATTTATTGTTAAACCAAGAAAGCCACTCGTTAACTTTAACCAGTTTTACCAGTTCTTACACTACAGTGTTGGCCATTGGCCAGACTAAACTCTTCTATGTTCCATTAAAACGTACTCCACCAAATTGGTACATTTCTGCTAGGTGAACAAGTTTTATTTATAAATGGGAAACTGTATGGGTTGTTTTTATGTCGGGTACAAGAAGGCCAACCCACGGGTTACGTAACTGTACTGCATATATCTGTACCAGGAAGCAGATGACCTACATTCTCATACAATAACCGCGGATTATTTCTATTAGACTCGTTTAATCTTGAGAGCAAACAAAACACATTTCGCTGTAATCTAGAACTCGTAACTGTAGGTTTACCATTAACATTTACACGTTGACATAGACCGGACTTTTATTGATGTCCCTTTTCTAAACATTATTCATTTTGTTACAGGCCAAAGAAATACTAGCTAAGGAGTCCAACGTTCAGGAAGTGAAATGTCCCGTGACTGTGTGTGGAGATGTCCACGGACAATTCCATGATTTGATGGAATTGTTTAGAATAGGTGGAAGATCACCAGACACAAACTACCTGTTCATGGGCGACTATGTCGACAGAGGGTACTACTCAGTAGAAACAGTTACTCTATTAGTAGCTCTAAAGGTAATACATTGTGTCTGTCTTTAATTGCAATTATGTTTATTTACGTGCTTTTGAAGTCATACGTTGGTTGTACTTCTTCGTTTCGATATTATGATAACTTATTCTCATGCTACCATACCATTGTAGGTTAGATACAAAGATAGGATAACAATTTTACGAGGAAACCACGAAAGTAGACAAATTACGCAGGTGTATGGTTTTTACGATGAATGTCTTAGGAAGTATGGAAACGCCAACGTTTGGAAATATTTTACAGATCTATTTGATTATCTGCCGTTAACAGCATTGGTCGATGGACAAGTAAGTCGACAAATCGCTTTAAATTCCCCATTTTTCGTGAACCGGTACACTACCATGAACGCGGATTTATTAAATTACGTCGTATTTTTCAGATATTCTGTTTGCATGGAGGCTTATCACCATCCATAGACACATTAGATCACATTAGGGCTCTAGATAGAATTCAAGAGGTTCCCCATGAGGTAAGCTGCCTTTCCATAAAACGCATAATTCGTGTTTCAATATATTAATCCTATATGACTCATAAACGTTGTTTAATATGACAGCAAACAACATGACCTAGATGAGCTTATCAGTTATTGCATGGTATAATAGACCCTAAAGTGTTCGTGCTCTCATTTTGCAGGGCCCGATGTGTGATCTATTGTGGTCGGATCCCGATGACCGTGGCGGCTGGGGCATCTCCCCGAGAGGTGCAGGTTACACATTCGGTCAAGACATTTCAGAAACCTTCAATCATAGCAATGGACTCACTCTTGTCTCGAGAGCTCATCAACTTGTTATGGAGGTAAGTTGGTTCATGACTCAGTTTATCTTGGATAGCTGCCAGCTAATATGAATATACATGTATTGTCATTTTCCTCTTACACCCTAAAAGGACTGCACGATCCCAGTCAATCCTTTTAGATTCGTGGTTAACATGACCCAAGTATTGATTATGTATATCTGATGCGTTACCGTTCAATAACGAGTACTTGAACTT
>JAXGGS010495479.1:14889-25825 GCA_035585475.1 Armandia brevis
ACTTCGAAGCCTCAATTCATGTTGCTTTAAACATGTTCTGCGTCTTGACAAGTTCCCAGACGTATATTGCGTATTGCCTGTTTTTATCCAGTTGCCCCTTTAATCTCTCACAGTCTAGTCCGCTATATGTTATTTCTATCTTATAATAACGGCCGATATTTACCGGTTTGTAAGTGTCCGTGACATACATGCAGTGCAGTTTTCATCTTCATCTTCATGAGTAGGACACAATGGAATAGATTACAATGTACTGGATTAACGTATTACACGAGACACAAAAAGACATGTTTACTATTTGTTACTTACCGGTACAAAGTACATTGTATAATTTACATGCATTTCCTCTTAAAACGAGGATGTAAAGCAGTAGATAATCAAAATTCCAATATTACTGAATGCACAACGGAAACATAATCGTTATCAAGCAAGATGTAAACGTTTTTTTCCTTAAATTACAGGGTTACAACTGGTGTCATGACAGAAACGTAGTCACTATCTTCAGCGCCCCGAACTATTGCTATCGTTGTGGAAATCAGGCTGCTATCATGGAACTGGATGACGCTCTCAAGTATTCCTTGTAAGTACACATATTGTTGATACCTGTACTAGCAGATGACTCTGTTTTTTGTATGGTAAGATATCTTTATACATAACGTGTAACTTTCTGACGTTTTTGTGTCAGTTCAGCACTTTTCACAATTGCGATTGTGAGCCTAATACCGTGCACATGTACCGGTTCTATGAATAATGACTGTCGTCATGATTATTAATAGATTAAAGAGAATGAGTCATAGCATATCCAGGGACATTCATCTCTTCCTCGTTTGTTTTTTCTACGTTTCCGTAAATCTGCCATCGTTCTCAGTGACAACATTACGACATCTTAAATTACATGTACCTTAATAATACTACGACACGATATAGCTGAAGTTCAAACTCATAGTAAAATGATTATGTTTTGATAAATTTAACTTATGTCGTGTGTTTGTGATTATTTCCAGCCTGCAGTTCGACCCCGCCCCGCGTCGTGGAGAACCCCACGTCACTCGTCGTACTCCGGATTATTTCTTGTGAAGTTTTCCGTCACCAATCAATCAAACACTGTACATACAAGCCAACCTCCTGCTTGCAGTTGTGCTTGCTCCTCTTACAAATGATATCGCGCCATCAAAGTGTTTGGTTTTCTGGTGCATGACAGCACTCTGGATCAGAGCTTCTGTTTAAACAAAATGTTATGAACATTACTAAATTATGGTTTACTTGATTTTTGGAGGGAGATGCTTTCATAATACTTCTTTCAACGCCTAATATTACATTTAATTGTATCACATCATTTGATATGATTTGAGAATTAATGGTTATGTATGTGGTGGTATTCGGACCAGCCAAAGGGCAAGTAAACTTTTAAATCGTTTGGCATCATATGAGATTTATAATCATCCCATTGGTGTTGTGGGATCTATTCTGTCCACGCATCAAATTGGTAGAATTTATGTTGATCAAACGTGTTTTTGAACAAATAAGATAAGTAAAATGAATGTGAATTTATGAAAACCCAAAGTTGTATTTTGTGTAGTGTCCAATCGAAAAGTCCTAGTTTTTTTCTCTCGACTTGACCATCTCTGGTCAGTTAGATTTTAAAAATTTCACGTGTTTATTTTGTGTACAATACCTAAGCATACTCTTCTGTTTCTTTCCCTATTTTTGAACTTCTTTTATTTCTGCCCGTGTCGCCGCTCTCTGTACATGGTTAACTTGCACATTTTAAATGTTTGACGTAAATGATATCGATGTTCTATCCCCCACTTGATGATAAGAAAGTAAAAAATGCTTGTGCCTGGTAGACATGTACCGGTGTGTGTATGTTATCACTGGGACTCAGTATTTGTGTATGTCGATGCCTCCCCGCAGAAGGGTTGTCATGCTAAGCCAAGTAGTATATCGTGTCTTGAGTAGTATATGAGTGGAATTGCTAGACATCATTTATATCCCTAAATATTCTGTCAAATTAAGTCTTAACTAATCACTACTAGGTATTTAAGTATTCCAGTCATAGGCAATTTTTGTCGTAATGGACAACTCTTTAAGTTAATCAACTGAATACAATATGTATGCCTCGAGAGAGTGCATGCAAGATCTATATACTATATTGAATATGCCAATAGGTGCATTTCTGAAATGTAACTTCAGCATACACTTTTTTGTTTGTTTTAAATGACAAAGTTTCACAAGAAGACAACAAAGGTAGGATTTGTGCTTAATTTGCGCAGTGCTAGGATTTTTTTATATGAGAAAGAAAACAAAAGAAAGGACATTTACAGAAAGTGTCAGCTTGGTTTAACATTATGAAACTGATGAAAAAAGCTCTTTGTTTTGTCAAGTTGTAATTTACAATAAATCTAGAGAGGTATTAAAACAGTTCAGTTTTTATTTATTATTTTATCTTGAGAATACGCCGAATATTGCTCAACCCTTATTGTGGGATCGAGTCCCGGCAACTCCGATCGAGACTGTGCGGCTCTATAGAGATAACTTACCGGTAATCATATCGATATTCTAGAAATAGGGAATATATAAGATCCAGTAGATCGATTTACCGCGTATCGGGCGTGCCCCCCTGATAAGGTGTCGAACACTTTTCTCAAACGCATAAATGCATGGCGATCGATATATCGCGTGTATTAAGTCTTGCTCCCTCGGTTAAGTCGGTCGCATTATGTATTAGAAATAATTTCAAACAAGCACTTTCATGTAAAACGCTTTAATATATTTGTTCGAGATACATACTTTTTGTTCGGTTATCTAGTATTTGTACTGGCATTGTATATACTGAACTACGTCACTGGCAAAATGTCACAGTCATGTACAAACACTGGACAGAAAATAAAAACGTGACAAAAACATACAACAAACGCGACGTACAATATAAAATTAGCATGACAAACGTATCAGTTTTACACAAATTACACAAACAAGTTCCTAATTTTAAAAAGCACAAATTACCTACATTTACTTAAACCTCCGTTGCAGTGTGTTATTCATGTATTATGCTAAGCAAATCGGCAAAATTGTGACTAGATTACAAAACCAATTAATTAGTCTTTCCAGCAGTGGGCTGAATTTCTAGTTCAAAAATTGTTTTTGGATATTTCAATTCGAACATTCTTTCTCCTAGAAATTCTAATTTATATCCGTGACAATATGAATAAAGGATTTTACCGATTTCAACAAATTCGATCGCCATGTCCTGTACATCTAAAACAGTATACGTGTAGTTACTCTTATATAATGATCATATCATCAATCTCAGCACAACATGTGCTCAATACCTTAAAAACGAATACTTAATGATCACAGTCAGCCAAACAGATCACTTTCATAACATACAAAACATGTATATCAATTGTGCCTTCACACTAACTGCCTTGAGCCGTACTGGCATACATGTATGTGTAATACAATCAGTTAGTCAATAAAAAAACAATGGAAATTAAACTGATTAAGATGCACATTTATCAGAATATGAACAAACTGCGCTTTAGCAACACTATGCTTGAACTAATGAAAATAACAATAAGCAACTCATTAGATGGCGCTAGACAAGAGACTGGAGATCATCTCAAGAGATCAATATGTTCGTGGTTGGGGGATCAGTGAGTGGTATTACTATAAGTATAAGTAGCATAGGCTGTGTTTCCTAGACTACAAGCAGAACCTACAGTGAGTACCGATAACCCAGAATTGCAAAACAGAGCGTCTCTTTGGAATGTCAATGTGAACTACCTGTATACATAATTATATTATACCATAAGAGGTACGTACAATTTAATACAAAACACAATCAATGTGGCGGTAAATTAATAAATCCCTATTAACATAATATCTAAAATAAACAGTAAAAGTTTGATACATGTCTCGCTTCATGTACAAATGTGTTGGGCAGCATCAAAATGAAGCATTATCAATATCTGCATAGTTATAAAAAAATACATGCGCGGTTCTGGTTGGGTCAATAAAACGCGTGCGAATAATGTGCAATAATAATTTTAGCATACATGCGGTGAATGCACGTAATGCATTTCGAAATAAACGTTTACAGAACTTCACCGGTGAAGTTACTCAAATTAATAATTAATCAGTTATATTATTGCGTGTTCGGACAGCAGAAACTTTGCTCTTTCGGTAATACATGTACATTTGTGTTAGTATGAATGATAATTTTCTTAATAATTTCCGTATATAACAACACGACTGCACACGTTAACCAGCCGATTCTAAATATGGGATATGCTAAGCTGTTTCAAACAACTATGGTTTACCTGCAAAATGCTATGCGCGTGAAAATGAATCAATATGTTAATATCGTTAGATACGATGACAAATACTGCGATAGTATTACACAATGCGACAATAAATTTGATGAAATATGTGATTGAAATAAAATAAGAATCTGACCAAACTGTTTACAAATGGAGGCATTTCACAAATAGCGTTTTACAACCAGCAACGGATTTTCCCGGATAATAGCATTATGATATGATAACGTACATGTATTCACTAGTTCATGTACCTTTTATGCATTCATACTGTAATGCTCGACAAAGGATTGTTAAAACTTGCTTAGCAATGTGCAATGCTGTCTATAGTTGTGACGCATAAATTGATCGTCGAATGTTGACAAAATCTACACGAACATGCGTGAGGTTTTTTGGTGTATGAATTGGAATTTTTGTCACACATTTTGAGATCTAGTCCGCTCCGTTCTGATGGATTCCCTTCGGAGATCGTGATCTGTCCATACACGTGTGTTGTTTTCTATTTGCCGGACTCACCGAGCGAGATTTTGACCTGCAAAAATAAACCGAACCAACATAAAAAACACGCGTAAAAACTAATAACTCTAACCAACTAATATCTTTCCTTGTGCACCTTCTCCCTCTGTAAAATTGTACTTAGTCACCTTTTCTTAACCGAATCGTCCTTGGCAACTGGGGAACAACGTGAACGTGAACGCGACCTTGAATCACTTCGTGAACGCGACTTTGATTTACTGCGTTCAGTCCTACAAATATCAGTTTGGAAGAGTTGAGATATACTTCAATAACCAATATCTATCATTGCCGTGCGTTATTCTAGTGTCTTCCCCGCGGTAGTTTTGGTAAGGATTAGTCTATGCGGCATTTACATAAGCGAAACTGGTTAGTATGACGATGTTGCTGTTGTTAAAAAATACTTAGGTCAGTATAAGCATCGCTGATTTCTCAGCTATTTGATAAATAAGCAACTCATTTGGGTCTAAAATCTCTCGCGAGACACATCTTGCGCGATAGAAACGAGACTGATTTATTTTGTACAAAAGTCAAAAGCCTAAATTAACTACATTGTACTTGCTTCAAAGACAAAGTATCAACAAATAAGTAACTCCCTCAGAACAAAAACTAATAAATCCTTCACCAACGACGAGAACTCTACAAAATGCCTCTAATGTTAAAGGAAGGACTACATAAGCTTGGCCGAATACTTATCGCATTTACCTTGTCGAATTATTTTTCTTATGGTATAAATCGTGCATGACTTTGGCGATGACCGCACAATTGGAGCACGCTTTAGGGTTGGGATTGTCGCATGTGTAGGAGAGGTGGGAAGCAGCAGCAGACCGCTGGGAACGATCGGGAGACTTGGACACGGAGCGCCGGTAGTCGCTATCGCTGTCCGATTGAGTTCCACTTTCATTTGTTCGTCTAAATAATTCGGTTATTTGTACCACATTTATAAAGCAAGTTATTGATAAATGAGAGCTAGGAACGACACAGTGTTTATGCACAATTCCCCTTTTAGTGAGCGCCATTCATCACTGGCTAATATACCGAAAACATGCGTTCGTATGATATAATATGTCAATCTGAACTATCTGGTATAATATGCAACAGTTAACAGTTACTTGTATTAGATAAACACGGTAGTAACACAAACCTTGACTGAGCAGTGCTGGACCTCCTGTATCTTGGTGACCTGCAGAGAAAATTAGATTATCGTTAGAAAATATTGCTTCGAATAATCCTACAACCCACTTAAGATTGCACACAGCTATTCATATTTTCTCTTCTACCGATTAAAGGAACACATAAATCATTGGATTGATTACTGACACTCACATTCCTTCCAAATTACTTTCACATATATATGCGTAAATTATTGCGCTGAGCATTAGATAGTAAGTAGTATTAACAAAAACTCGTACAAACCTGGACCTGCTTTTTTTCCTATCCCTATCTCTAGAATGAGACCTTGAGCGAGATCTAGATTGTGAGAAAAATAATTAGCCATATATTAAATTACAATCCACAAATACATCTCGGTTAGATATTATTTCGCGAACACTTTGGCCGGCCAAATGTTTGGCGTTTACTACTAACAGCTGAGAGGAATAAACTTGATGGAAAGACTACAGCACAAGATAAGACAAGAAGTTCAGCATTTTCCTTGATAGTCACAGCAGACAATATAAGATCCGACTGCAGATAAAAGGCATTTATATATAAAACAGTGACTAGAACGTTTACACGCCCAACCAGCTGATGAGTTACTAAGTATAGGGAAGACATACTTCGTTGATTTTTAAAGGGGCCATGTTCCCATTTAATAGATGTGTACGATACTCCATCATTTTCCTGTGATTTTCTTACCATATATATCATTTAGTTTATTTTACACGATCATGTAAGCGTTTTTTCCACACCCGCACTCGGTGGGCTGGTCCATCAACACCATTTCTACTATCTCTACATTACCTTAATCAACTTTAACAACGTAAATTTCCAGAATAATTACCTACTCATACATGTAACGCGAGCGAAACTCAAAGAAACCTGGGAACCATCACAGGTGGTGCAGTAGTATGTACTCGTGAGTAGTACTTCGAGAGTAGGGCCAAGTAGTACGCGTGGTGGTAGTAGTGGTACGTATACTACTGGTCAGTGACTGGACGGACGGACGAGTCTGTGTGAGAGAGACTCTGCTAGTAGCTCATGCATGTGTCAAGTGTGTGCTGTCCAGCGGCGGGTTTGTTATTTGCTCCGGAGCAGCAGCTTCTCTGAGAACGCGTTCAGGTCCTGATTTGAGTTGTACGGCGGAGTTAGAGTGCGAAGAAACCAAGCAACAGTTGTTTCTATGGTTGGCGGATGTTGTGTAGAAAAGTTTGGAGGATTGCAATACTTTGAGCCCTAAACAAACAACACAGGGTTGAGATATATATGAGAGACAAATAATAACAATTGTCTAAAAGCATAATAAAACAAGACATATGTATGTACTGTAAGTATGATATTTGCGCATTCGGTCATACTGACTCATACGTAATATAATCTCTATTGAATTGTACCGATTTTAATCTCATCAAATAAATCAGATTTAATCGCAGCATTTAATTATGGAAAGATTCAACATGCTGCAAGAAAATACATAATCATATGTAATTACGCCCAGTTGAACTCCATGTATGACGGCAAATAATATCGAATGCACATTTTTTTGCATAAGACATGCACTTGTAATTTACTTCGGGTAATTACAATGGTTCATGCCGGTAGGTGAATGTTGTGTGTACTTATTAGTCTGAATGTGTACAATTGTTTGTAAGTGCTTATGTAGCAGGAATAGACAGGGCGCTGGGGTATACAATAGAGACCGCAGCTTGTGTGTGATATAACGTTTCATTTCTAATCAAAATGATGCCAATATGATGCAATCACACCCTTTCTTTTGACAGTAATTTAAATGGCTTCTTCAGATCGAGGATCGAAAGTTTGCATCAAGTTTGAATGATTTGCTTCTATTTGTGATTTGGATAACTCGTAAGGAAAAAGTTATCTACAAGTGATGTTGAGAATTTCGGTAAGTTTAAACCAGCTGTGACAGGGTGAGGTCAAAGACACAGATAATTACACGCGAAGATTGAAAACCATCGATTGGCCCTGGATACAAATCAAGATGTTACGGGATTGATTTTCTCCATACAAAAGAAAAAGTTAACCAGATGCGACAATTGGTCAGACCAGATAACAAATCACTATTTTAACTATCCTGATTATATTTTAAAACTGAACACACAAGTCAATACCTATAAAAATGTGAGCATCGGTCGGAAAATTGTCGATATACAAATCAAGTGCGTTTCACCTTTATTATGCTTCAGATGAAGTGATTTTTAATATTGTATTTAATGGAACTTAGAGTGTACTACTATTAAAGCCATGTAGCAGTCTTAGCAGTGTAGACATTCTTATATAGCGTGCACCGATACATACGTAAATATATCGGCATGATTGTGCATTTAAGAGTTGATTTGTATTTTAACATGTCATCAGTTAATTTATAATATTATGTACACATCTTGAGGATTATGAACGAAGTATTGAATGAAAGGAGTAAATTCAATAATTCGTAAGCTTGATAAGATAGCCAAAAAGATTTCGGAAAGGAAGAAGCAAATAGAATTTGAAACAAAAACACACTTGACACAAATATGAAAAATACAAATTATTAGACTGTTAGGTACGACGGCGTCGAATTCACCTGATTATTAACTCAAACCATGAAGAACTTGACCATTAATATAGTAAATGGTTTAGAAGCTAGTGTATAGCCATGCAACCGGGTTTGTGCTTGTTTAACTATTCCACATTTGCCTCAGGATTTACTAAAATATACACCATTGTTGCTTTAACAAACTCATCTCTCAAATCAAATGATATCATTCAACTTATACCTCTTTGAAAGTGTTAACGGAAAACATCCCATGCAACGAAAGTTGATGTAACGATTAACGCATAATATTGATTTGAATGTCTGACTTATAAATTCATAAACGCTTAAGCCAGACATTATATCGTCATGGAAATTTAAACCGATATATATTCCCATAAATTTCCAAAACCTAAACCTTCGTCTGATGCCACTCAAATGATAATGGTACCATAGAATAATACCTACACTTCTTTGTCAAATATGATATCATTTTTGATCAACCCTTTAGGTATGGCAGTTCTAAAATACATACAGTTGCAGTTATTATAAACATTAAAAGGTGGGCTTATAGTAGATGTATTGTGTTGTGTTGCGAAAAGCTGTGCAGGCTGTGGTTCAGTTTCACATCTTTTGTCTACGTTTGTTGTGTATAAATGGTGTATTTTTCTGGGAGAAATAGTTTACTAGCGATGCAGTAAAACGAACTTATTCAAGTCGCTACGTCTACAAGCACACATTAACTATCAATCTACAAATGTATCTGATACGTATGCGTATTAATTCTCTACTTTACTGATTCACCATTCCATCTACCCGAACACTTTATTAATTAAAAACTAACACAAATGAATATTACATAAGATAAAAAATAATCTATAGCTGCATGTGTACATTGGCTTTACCCTAGATTACTGTTTTAGTATGTGACCGTCACTAATACCTCTAAAATTCATATTTGTTCTTGTTACACAGTAGCGGTAGTAATACATACATATTAATATCAAGTTAACGAGAATATGTTGATTAGGATTTATCACCTGTATCGTCTAGAGGAGCCACCGCCGCGGTCACTCCCACCCCCACCTGCGCTGCTACCCCCTCGGGATGATCTGGGGGGCGGGGCACGTTTAGTAGCCCGGGGTTCATAGGGTCGAGCGTGTTCTACTCTTACCCTGCGTCCGCACACAACTCTGGAATAAAAATATAAATTATCTATATGTGAACAAATAATGTAATATAACCATTATTATAAAATGATCGGCTATGAAACTCTACATACCGGTATGTATTCAGACAAACAAATTACAATGTTTTAATACAATATATTAGGGAAAAAACGGCGACCTATTTGATCGTATTCGCCAGTCATCTTTTACAGATTTTACAGGCTGGAATTGAATTGGAACTACGCATTTTACCCAGATCAAAAATGACTGGGTAGGTACTATGCAATAGGTAAGTCTAAAATTAAACTTAGTCTTAAAATATTTCTCAAGAAAATCAAGTACACGCCATTACCAATGTTCATTTTGACAAACAGGAAATGGCTTCAAGGTCTGATTCGTTACACATTTAAAGAAACCATTTTATTTCTAAATGAATGGTTAGGCGCCTTGGGTAACCGGCGAAGGATATTTTCGTGATTTATGAGGGAACGCTTGTTTAGGTACCAGCTCTGTCGACAAATTGCACCTCGATCTTCGGGTGTGAAATCTCATTAGCATATAGAGACATGGAGTTTTGTTCCGTGTCCATGATTCTAAAACATCCCGCATACGACTGGGTGGGGCAAGATCAACCTGTTTATTGTTACCAACACATTTTGATAAAACTATAATCTGATATTAATCATTATTTACGCAGTAGAATTGCACTAATAGCTTATATAATTACACAGCCCTGTCACGGTAAGATGGTTCTCCTAGACCATGAAGAGCCTATTTAAAGCACGCAACACACCCAAAAAACTTGATATATTCTGCGCATTTCTTGAACGTGCCCGAGGTCACAGTGGGGTTTGAGACTGTGTATCCTGTTTTGACAGGTGCGCCAAACACCGACAGGTACCTGGGTGCCGCCGAAATGCTGCGTAACGTTCCACATATACGTTTAGTCTTGAAGTCCGGCAGTCTAGGTGATTGTGCGCGCGCCTTTTTGCACTAGTCTAGTGGGAGGGCGAAGGCAAACTATGTGTGTGTAGCCGCCTGCATGGGCGTGGCACATAGGGCGATGAATAGTTTTACCTATGGTGGCGTGCAGTAAGATGGGGGCGCTCAAGCATGAATGTTCTACTCTACCTTAGCATAGTATCGCATAACAATATATCCGGAGCTAAGGCATTCAGACCGCCATTTACCCTTAAGAAATTATTTAAATGCATCTATTAGAAATCTATTCGGTGCTTTTATAC
>JAXGGS010495479.1:25925-36142 GCA_035585475.1 Armandia brevis
ACTGATCATTCTTTCAACACAATAGTCTATTAGAATTCTGATGAAATAAAAATGGTGAATCATGCCCGCGACATTTTACGAGTATCTTTTAGAAAATCTTAAGTATGGCGGGCCGGTATAACTGCGTCTACAAATGAATTAAAGACTTATTTCTGGGGAAATTTCGTACATGACGACGTCAATGGGGCTAAGTTTCCATTATCGGGGTGAGAAGTGGGTAAACATAAATCTAAGAATGTTGTATTTTTATCTCACCTTCCATCGAGATCTCGAACAGATTTTTCAGCATCTTCTGAATGTTTGTAGACGACAAAAGCAAATCCGGGCGGATTTCTGTGGATGAAAAATGGCGATTAAGGATGTAATAAAATCGGAGAATTGAATGGAGGAACGGCGTTAACAGAGGCGCCTTTGTCGGTTTAAGCAACACAGATATGAAAGCCCCTTTCAGTAAAGGCACGATGATTAAACAAATCTTTTACACAATTTTTAGCATATTATTTGTCTGAACCGAGTGCAAAAATCAAGGTATAATATGCACTTAAATTGGCAAAATTTATGTGGAAATATATGGGAATTTTTCATAATCCCAGTGATCAATAGAACTTGTCAACCGTGTTCTTATACAAATACCCTGGTTATAATACGGCTCGGTGTGGGTCAATATTAACTCTGCTCTACCTGTAGCCGAGATAACCAGGAGAAAAACATTAATTTGTCTAGACCTGGGACCATTTCAGCAGGTACTCGGAGGAAATGAGTATGATACGTGCTCTCCCTCACACGGATCATATTCAAGCTCTGTTTACATAAAACATTTAATCACTTCGTGATAGGGCTGAATGATAGCCGGTTTACGTCACACAATATCGCACGGTAAAGGTAAGCGTCGTGATGGATGTTTTTCATCAATACACGCGACACGTAAAATATGATATCGACGGACACAAGCGATACCGGATAACCATCTTTAAGCGAGAAGGCATGTGGCATACAAGGAGATGAAACGGGCATAATACCGCACTGCAATCCCTCGTTCATTGTCATTTCTGCTCGATATCTTAGAGGGTTTTAAAGAATACAACCGGGCTTCAAACAAAAATATGAAACGCCCACCAGGCTCGCTATTTCTCTTTGAAAAATTATGTTTGATTAGGAACGATGCAAAGTAAATCACGGCAATTCAAGTACAACTGTAACTCTGAGAAATAATATATGTTAGCTGTTCTCAATAATACCGCATTATCTGAAGATAAAACTAAACATACGATAGGCAAGATGTATGTTTACGCGCTACAGCAATAACTAAATATCAAAGACTACCAGTGCCTACCAAAGTGCCTCGTATGTTAACGGTTTCTACGATACTTTTTGTGAAAATGTGCACGATTTCTCTCTATATTAATTATCACGTTCCCTTAGCATTTAAAAGGAGATAATATTTCACTTAAGACAATATTGAATAGAAACAAAAATGACTTAATTGTAAAACAGTTCATCCAGAATGTATATAGACATGCGTGCAAATAAATTAGCAGTTAAGATTTTCGGTACATGACGATCACGATTACTGAGCAAGATGATTACAGTAAGTGATCAGACTTTTGGAAATTGAGCCATACACATTACATTAAGCTGTTGCAGGTAGAATGGCCATTTCGCAAAGAAAATCCATCGCATAACGACAAGACAAGTGACGTAAATGAACTGAGCCGAGCATGACACCTGGGCAGGCAGATTGGAGACAGGTGCATCAAATATTTGAATTGCAGCAGGCATGTCTTTAAGTATATTTATATGGTATTTCGATAAACTGAAGCAATCATGTACTTGTGAACTAAAGAGCCAGAAATTCTTAAATGTAGATATTAAAGGCGACAGTTTGTGCAGTAATCCAGCTAGCCAATGACGCATCACCAGTATTCTGTATATTAGTTTTATAATTGCATCTAATAATTTTTAACAATTTCAGGCTGGATTTTCCATATCGAGGTTACTTGTAATATGAGCAGGCTATGACCAGGACATTTTATAGCCAACCCCGATTGCAATTTGACCATTTCAATGTTGAAATCCATGAAATAGCCCCAGGAAAATAACCCTACGTGGTGAAATGGAATCGCCGCTTGGTAACATACCGGTATATGTACGAGTACATGGCCGAGCGTCCAGCTAGTGGGTTGACCCGCAGAGCCTGCTCGTAAATTCATACTATCCGGGCCGGCCATGTCTTCGGATCAATTACATTGGGCCGTCTAACACGTTAATTACAAGCGCTACTCGAAGCACGTGTAGAGGTGAGGCTGAATAAATACAATAGTTGCGGCAGACGTCGACTAACCTATTTGTTGTAATGGGATCATTAAGCTTAAAGTCAATCATGTTTCTGTTCAAACTAGCTGTATTCAACGATCAAAATAGAGTGGGTCATTACGCATTTTACCGGACAAATATATCTGTGTATCACCGGCAAGTTGAAACAAAATATACGCGCTAGATGTATTGTTCCTCTTGACGACATTGATATTTGTGTCCAGATGAAAGTGACATTTATGTCCTTGTCCTTGTCTCGGTGATCGTGTCAGAATGATTATCGTCTGACAGTTGTTGCCCACGAGAATGCTCCTTTTCAGTCGGAGGCTGCAGCAGATGAGTTTCTATTGTTCGGGGAACGTCACGCCACGAAGCGTTTCGGTGAGTTGCAGAGCTGGTATTACATCTAAGAGGGAGCAGCCTAGAGCTTTCGGGAGTCGGATTGTCAGCGGGCTTTGCGTATAAATCTAAACTGACATTCGGTGAGCCTGATGCCTGTTCCCATGGTTACGCCAGCTTGGTTGTCTTACTGATGTAGCCATAGTAACAGAATGGTTTGCCTCGCGAACAATGTAATCAAGCCGTGTGAGCAAATTCATGGATCACGACAGAGTAATTTGCCCCACTAAAAGAAGAGTGATGGCTTCAAGGCCAATACATATTAAAACGTAATAGTAGAGCAAACTTTGCAGTCTGCTTCACACGGTTTCGTTAGCTCGAAGTAATTACTAAGCTACTAGCACATATGAATCACTTTCTGATGCACTGGTAATTACTGTTCTGCTTGTTTCCATAAAAATATCAAATTTATACAAACAGCGTGTAAAACAAAATCATATTTATGTCAGTGATAATAAATTCCCCTGGCCTACGGGCATAGTTTGTGTGGTATGAGATGGATAAGAGAGCGCGTTTTAAAACTAGAGATGGAGGAGTGCATCAACATAATATCAACCACGCTATCAAACTGCAACAAACGCAGTAAAATCGGCCTGTGTGATTTTTTTTCACTTGAAAAAGGGAGTGGTTTCAGACAAAGGGGCTAGTATTCACACGATGCTCCAAGGGTATATACATTCATTCCGCTTGTCTGAGCATCAAGCAGCGTGATATGTCAACAAATTCTCAACCAGCAACGCGAACCATCAGAACCATCATTATTCATAATGGAATGTATAACCGCATACATGTACTTGTAATTTAGTTTCCCAGTACCCCGCTCATCCAACCTTGAAATAAACGTACATGTATTATTAATTTGGACTAGACTGGATGTATAAATGTGATATAATTAAATTTACGCACTTAAAGAAGGCACGTGTACTATATTTCACAGTAGACGATTTTATATAAGGGGTTAAAAAGAGCACGCAGTGAAATCTATTGAGATTCCCCTCGGTAAGGACCGCTTGTTCAGCTAATCAATACCCGGGCCGTGGAACTAGCAGACAAGCTCGTCAGTGTGTAATGCGTTGTGCCAGGCTTGTACCTCAGTCAATACCCTCCCCCCGCGTGGCGTGGAGAGAGAGGGCCTATGTATTCCTCGGCGAATTGCATTAAAATGGATTGATCGATACGAGCTGATATCTGCGATGCCATCCACTAGCGGTATAGCCACGTATACTTGTCTGTTCCATGTTGGCACGCTCATTAATTATTTAACACGTCTATGAAGAGTGACAACAATGCATTTTTAATCAGACCTTTATAATCTGCTGGTGCTAACAAGTACGGACTTGTCTGGGTGGGACTATGGCGTTTACCATATAAAGTTATGTACTGTATGTTACATGTACATGCTTAATGATCATATCGACATTTCGGTTTTCAATAAAGTACATCTGGCCAGAACTGCGACATAAATACTTCCCCATGAACAGTCGTGTGGGATCAATCGCTCGATTGCTCAATTAGCTGAACCAGTGAGCCGCTATCTAACAGCAGGCGAGAGCAAACATGTCATATCACAGTCAGGTAAATCTATGATTATTGCGCATACAAACTGCTATGATTTAACGGTACACCCGGATTGTCTGGATGACTGACTGTTTAGACTGGCATCCTTCAGGCCGATGATCAGGCAGACCTGGCAATCATCAAGTACTGTAATACTGTAACCACGTTAACTGTTCACGGTAACCCCCTGCAGCAAATTAGTGCTAGGCTGCAGCAATCACCGTAATGGAGCGTCAGTCAGACACTGCGTGGTTACTATCATCAGTATCATCCTGCAGGGAAACAAGAGCTGCTTAACTGGGTTACCCACTGATGCTTACATTCTACATGGTCTGTAGGCCGCACCAGACTTCCTATTGTGTATTGTCTTACATAAAACCGCCTCACACGCCCAACTCACTCAGGTAGGAGAGGCTTGAGGAGCCGCTAACTACCGACGCATGTTCACATGTAACACGTAGTGCCTTGCCATATCATGCTTTCTTTTTAGGCCTTCTTTTTATCGCCAGTCACTTCAGGTAAAATCATCCTAAACAACATGCGCCTGTTAAACACGAGAACGAATTTAAACATTTCATGACTTTCTTGGTGCGATGGCGACCAGTTGAAACGTTTTTTCAAAATGTTCTAGTCTCCTACAAATAATTACAGTAACTGTTGATGAATACGTGAATTTACAGTGTATGTATATGCTGCCCGCACGCTAGCCCATAAAAAGAGGCTGACTTGAAGACAGGTAAATTGTTTTAATAGCCTCGGTCACTGCTGGGACCCCTAATGAAAACATACGAGTTGCACAAGCCAGAGTAAGACGAGTTTATCACGCAAAAAAGCCATGCGGTGCCACAAACAGGTCTTTCAACGCATAACTTTAACTTAGGTAAACGTCGGAAATATCGATCAGGAACATAATTCTTTCGGCTAGAATGCGGCTTTTTTCCGTCAATTTCCTTATCTTTTTTAGTATACAAATTTAATCTCTGAAAATCGCAGTCTTGTTGGTTGTGTTTTGTGTTTAATATCGAGTGACAGCGGATAAAGGATCTGATTCCCACGGGTGGTCGTGAACGTCAGATAACATGAGTTATACAGTTCGTGCATCGCGGCTCGATTTTAAAGCTAATTACCAGCCGAGAAAAGGCACGCAATAACGCACTGTTTATTTGACATATTATACGGTCACCTGCCGATAACAAAGAGGATATCATTACAAGTTACCAGGGAATTTACGAGTAACCGGAGAACGTTACAAGTTACCAATTGCTATTTTTAAGAGGACATATTCCATTGCCGCGACTTAATTTTCTTGGCAAGTCCTTCCCAAGTTGGGTATTAATTTCCTGCACATTAAATCGCAATAAATTAATCGTTGCGACATCAGCTGTGACTTGCAGGAAAGCGATATCGAATTATAAGAATTCCCAAGCCATGCGCCAGATTGCAAAATCGTTGCCACGCAACTCATTGGGGTTAATCAGAATTGTATCACACCCTGATTCATTTTTATATTCCATCTGGTTTCGATTTCCTTTCGGATCCTTATCATCCTGATCAATATATAATATTAAATCATATATCGGATAAATGATGCCTCGAAGGAGTATAATAAATTTGGTAATATTTCTCTAAAAGTGGGACACTATGCAGTGCCGGAGCACTTAAGAAGTTTAAAGGTCTCCCTTGTAGCCCCTGTTGGGAAATCTGGGCGGCAGCCACCTGCTACACCTCCCAGCAACACAAGCTTCAGCCTGCTAGCCGCTGGATCTCTTAAGTAGACGATCCCACCCCCACAAAAACAGCTAATCTAAATGGAAAAACATGTAAATAACACATACCTCGCCACCCATACGTCTATCAGCGGACCATAATACTCAAACTCTCTCTCCAACTCATATTTTCCCACCCGGCTTCCTAAATCACCGACAAACACTCGGTAGCCGCCGTGCGTTCGGTCGTAGATCGCCATGTCTTCTGTCAGATATACAAGCGTCACGTGATCAAGCCCATAGAGTAGAGGGTATAGGGAGCAGTCAGTTTACAATAAACCTCACTGGGTTTGATTTAAGTGACATGCGTCGTAGAACCACAACTTTATCTTGAAATATTATTTACATTATAATAAGAAAATACCGACAATATTTCCTCAATGTGAAGGTATTTCTCTACATTACCCAACACGGAAATGATTATGACTACAATAACGTATCCCTTTACTTAACATGTGAGCGACGAACACAACACAGGCACCTGCTTAAGCACTCGCGGCTGCTTAAAGGGAAGGGGATGTGTGCAAGTGATGGCATCTCACAGAATTTTGTTTAGGGGATTTTTGCTGTGTTTTCTTGGTATATTCTTGCTCATGCTGGTGCTAGGATACAAGGTGACTGTACTAATGCCACCACATTAGACATTTTACATGTTGACACACACATTTTGTAGTCTTTATGTGTATTCAGTAGACATTAACTCTCGAGCATTAACTTAAGCAACCTTTCACTGAAGCACCTTAAGTTTTTCGGATAGTTTTATCTATGTTTTGGGTTATGACATTATCACTTTTTACCGCTCTATATGTTGGGGCGTTTTAACTTTAGTCGAAAACAATGTCATTTTTTAACAGGGTTAACTTTTACTGATTGATGATGACAGAAATGAGTAAAGTAGTACACTATTAATATAGTATAGGTAGATGTTCTTGATCCTAATAAAGGTATCAATTTAGGTTCTTAATTATCTGGTCACATGCGCTGAAGTTGTTGAACGTACCATATATTTATTAACAGCTGTTATCAGAAGATGATGGACTCATGGATCTTGTGGGAGATGTTGATTACCATGACAACGTAGAAAGTGAGCAGGAGTGTCAGTATTTCTACATATATCATACATTAATGTACTCATCGATTTCATAATGATTACTGTTTGCGGTCGCAAATATATTATAATTATTATACCCAAAAACGTTATTAATATTAAGGTGTCGATGTAACTTGTAATGGATTTCCTGTACTAATAAGATAATAAGTTTCCATTTTTTATTACAATGTATTGACACAATACCTGAAACACAATCCATAGATGAACCTTACCGCCCGTAACTATATCGTACCAATCCTACAATAATAACAAGTATATAAATATATGTACGCATTTTATCATGGTACTAGTGATGCTCATGGATTTGACGTTCGATTATTTGTTTCCATAGTTACGGAGGATAATGGATCTCATGTTGAGCCACCCCCCGATGATCCAATCATTATCTGGTGGACACCTTTTACTGGCGAGAGAGGAAAATCAAGAAAGTGTGGAGAAAATAGCTGCTTTTTTACAGTTGACAGATACTTCCAAAGCCATAAAAATACCAAGGTATCGACAATTGTTGAGGAATTTGCCCTTTGATGTATTTTATGTCATCATAGATCATTATTATGACCGCGTTACTATTTTTTTATTTGTTATTATAGAAGTTCTGTATGCTTTCGTGAATGATAAATGAATGTGCATACCGATTCCACTCTAAGGAAGACTACAAATACATTACTACCTTATTTGTTTCAGGTGTTTATGTTTTATGGCACTGATATTAATATTGGCGATTTACCAGTTCCACGAGAGCCGCATCACGAGTGGGCACTACTTCACGAGGAATCTCCTAAAAATGTGTACTTATATTCCCATTCAGAGATGATGCAGCTCTTCAACATGACATCTACATTCAAGTAAGACACATTTATATATAAACATATAGATATTTGAAAACGAGGTCTTTAAGAATTTATATTTACAAAATGTACGATAATTTCATTCCTATTCTTCCACTTAACCGTTTGGTTATGTACGAGTAGTATTCGAGTAAACCCCGGCGAAAGGGTAGCCAGCAATCTATTAGGAGGCTACCATGATTAATTATGTCCAATACTAAAAGTACGTCACCAGCCAATTGAATTAAGCCGTATTAATAAGACATCAAATTGAGGATTGGGCATGCATATAATTCACAGGCTGATATATAGACACTAGTACCTTGGTATGGGCAGCAGAGGGATATCTATATAGTGTTCTCCACAGACCAATCTACACTTAATCATTGTGATGATTTGATGTTATTTATTATTATTGATTACAGGAGAGAATCGAATTTCCCCCTCACCACTCAGTATTTAGAAGGGACCAGCGTGCTTGAGAGTAAGAAGTACTTGCTATCGTTTGATAAGAAGACGGCCCACCAGAGGGAGCTGGCGCTGGTGAACTACGTGCAGAGCGACTGTAACACGCCATCAGATAGAGACCACTTCGTACAGATGCTGCAACAGTACATCAAAGTCGATTCTTATGGTGCTTGTGAACACAACAAAGATATGCCCGTCCAGTAAGTATAGATGAATCTGAATTACATTTGTATATTGATAATAAGATAGGAAATAATGTAAGTGTAATTCATTCTTAAGGCCTTAATATATTGATTAAGGTTAAACATGTTTCTTCACTCAGATGAGTCTTTGAAACATTATATTGAATTGATTGATCTTCTCTAGAACTTGTTTCGAGAATGATTATGATTGATGAACACTTACTAATCAGTTATAACTAGTCAAGCAATTTGACTGCGCATTATCTAAATTGTTATTAATTGTCCATTGCAATTTAATATATCTCCCGATATTTTAACTTTTTAAGCTTACGGGATCCTTTAAAAGGTATGGAGCACGAGGACTTTTTTAAGCTGACCGCCAAGTATAAGTTTACGCTGGCTATGGAGAACGGAGTTTGTGATGATTATATTACAGAGAAACTGTGGCGCCCTCTTGTGGCCGGCTCTGTACCCATTGTGTTCGGCTCCCCTAAAATTAAGGTGGGTTCACATGCACTAATTTACCTGAAATCGTGGACTATCCTGTCCACCATCAGTCCACGATTTACAGCAACGCAAGTTTATGTGAATATTTTTTATATGTTAGTATACTTTCGAACTTAGCGGGCTATCGATATTAATTTGCTAATATCCAGTCTGTTAAGCCGGTTGGGTTGCTATAAACAATACTAACAAAGTATGGAGCGGGGAATGTATAATTATCGTATGTATACTATAGTTACTTTTCAAAGACGTACACAAATATGTAATTCTAAATTATTATTTTTACTGTTTTCAGGATTTCCTACCAACCGAGAAATCAGCAATAGTTGTGGATGACTACAAAAGCATGAAAGACTTAGTTAACACAATTCTACAACTGAACGTTTCTAAACAGGACTACGAGGAGTATTTATCTCATAAAAACTCTCAAATTGGGGTAACAAACAAACTTTTACGCGAGACCCTAGAGCACCGTGGATGGGGCTACAATGACTGGACCAAACCCAATTTCATCGAAATGTACGAATGCGAGGTGTGCAATATGATTCACGACAACCTACAGCGACAAAAGAACGGCCTGCCAAAAGAACCCCATCTGGTCACCGCCGACCATTACGGTTGTCCGAAACCTAAGAAGTTTCGCGGATTCAGCACGGACATTACTACTCACGACTTAGATAGAGTGGATGATGAGTGGTCGGGACACGAGTGGAATTCCGCGAAATACCAGGCCAGAGCGATCCTTCAGCTGGTGCTACAGAGAAAACCCTTCAAACGGAAAGACGTGCTGAAGTTGGCCAATTTACTGCAATATCAGGAGCAGGATGATCTGTTCTAAAATCAATCTAACACGCTTCGACCGGTATGGATGGATTAAAGACATGTCGTATACGCTATTCATTATTATGCTTATGCATGGAAATATTTGATGAGAAATTTAATTCGGCGCTATTACAAAACTGTGATATCTTTTGTGAGATTATGACGCCCAATGAAGTATATTTTTATACCATTTTCATTTTATCTATGCCATTATGCCGCTTAATTGGATGACGACTAAATAATAATTTACTGTGGAAGTTATGTTTTT
>JAXGGS010495480.1:0-10052 GCA_035585475.1 Armandia brevis
TGTAAATGTGGACGTGAATTATCGCGACAGTCTCCCATTTCCAGTGGTCACAGTCTGCAATGAGAACAGATACAGGTGGGGGACCATTAAACGAATCATGTTGATGGATGAATGATAGATTAAGCATAATAATGAAGCCTTAAATATGTGCATATTTTCTCACTGAACTGAACAAATTGCTACTGACATCGAGGAAGGTAATTTTAATTATGATCTGTAGATTGAGCAAGCTGTTCGAAAGTGGAGCCTATGATCTCTTGGTCAATCTTCCAGGCACAAATCAATCGGGAATTATTGGTAATGGAGGTTGTAAATTTATGATAACATGTATTTATTATTAGCCAGTACTCCATTTAACGTTAGTTTCTTACTTGTCTTTAGAGTCACCGGACACTTGCACTGAGGACACTTACTACTACTATAATGATACCGGTGATATGTTTTTTGATTTCTGGAGTAAACAAATATCATCCACATCCAGACGCGTGTGCCAGGCTTTATGTTCCCACGTCTATTCGGTTGAATGTAGTGGGTTTTTATATGATCGAGAAAAGAGATCTTGCACCTTGACAGCTGATTCAAACGAATATATTTTGACAAAAAGAATTGACACAGAATATTATAGGAGGCACAGATGCACACGTAAAACTCCTAAATGATTACCACATGTATACAGTATTGGGATTATTCTTTGCCACTTACATGGTTATTTTTGTCCTTTCAGCTACTATGAAAATAGGATGTAATTTTGAGCTGGAGACTGGTTGTGTATTTGACTTTGAAACCACTGGCTCAGGTTGGGTCATAGCCCAAGCAAAAGGACACGAAGCAGATACAGACAACACGATAGGGTCAAGTGAGCAGAAATTTGTCGAATTGCATCATTTACATTATCAATTTACATCAATCTGATTTTCAGCAGCCACTTAATCAACTGCCTAATGGTCCAGCTTATAATTACTCATTATGATGATGCTCTGCTTCTTGATTTTGTGTTATTCAGAAACTGGACACTATCTATATCTGCCTGAGACAATCAGTTCTGCTCCATCACCACCCAAAGAAGCAGTGACCTTTAGTCCGTTTATTGAAACCACCGACAAATGCCTCTCTATGATGGTCTGGCCTCTAGGTGATTATCCTGCCACATTGATAATATATGCCCGTTATGAAGTTGGACTTAAATTCCCATTGTTGAAGTACAATGCTAGTGAGGAGAGCACCACAACAAAAGACTGGACGAGGTAATAGTTAATTGAACTTCACTGTTTAGTGGTGTATGCAGTCAACATTGTTTACTGAAAGTTATTTGCAATGCTGGTTTCAGGGTGTGTGTTGCACTTCCTGTTGGAATCAATCAAGTTGGAATAGCAGGCAGTTATGAAACTGACGAGCTCAGTGGATTAGCAATAGACAGCATACAAATAGAAGATTGTCGGAATTATTCAGGTAAGAACAAGGAATTTGATAGATCTGCATGAGGTATTCAGAAATGTCCACTTTTTGAATTACCAAGACAAAAGCAACGATACATTGAACTTTGAACTAGATATTTATTTAATTATTAATCAGGATTTAAGTTTCGAGTTGACCACTATATAGCGTGATAAGAAAAGACATTGAATCAATGCTATGAGTTAATTAGAACGATTTCATTTTCTAATTGATTCTATTGCCTATTCGATTACTACTTTGCATAACCATTGGTGGGACTGATTTATTTTTTTATTTTTTCTTGGGCACGTCGTCCATTCCTAATTTCAGAATGTTTGGTTAGTAAAGCTGGAACTGAGTATTTGGGACACATGTCCAAGACCGCTGATGGTCAGATATGCGCTCCGTGGACAGAGGTGTCCTTCCTTGGTTACAGCCTTGAACTGCTCCCGGATGTAAACTTAACAGAGGCGGCTAACTACTGCAGATACATACCTGGGCTGGGATGGAAATCTCCCATGTGCTATGTAGAAGGCGATTTGTCTAAAGCTGAGCCATGTGACATACCTTACTGTGGTATGCGCCACATGTATATGCAGATATTTGTATGCGTATCATAGTCACAGTTGAACAGGTTTTGCTCTCAAACTTGAACTTACAGATTGTGGACAAGGCTGGATGCAATGCGCATCTGGAATGTGCATCCCAGCTTCGATGGTATGTGACGGTATGGATGATTGTGGTGACAACAGCGATGAAACACTCCAGTGTGGTAATATATCTGTCAAAGCAATTCAAATGTGGCAATTCTCCATGGCATTTTTACACATCATGCTTTGTAACCTGTTCATTTTCCCACATTTGTAAATAAAGAGGGCAGACGACAGGTAGCTTGCACTTTTGAAGACAACTTTATGTGTGGCTGGACATCTTCTACAACTGCTGACGAGTTTGACTGGATTAGACACAAGGGTCCCGGTTACTCTGAGAATACCAGCCCGAAAACGGACAGCGTGGGATCAAAAAAAGGTTGGCATATTTAATTGATATTCTTAATAATACACACCTTTGTTTTTGTCAATTAATGAAATTCTCTTTAGTTTCCCATACTGGGATAGAATAACAAACTCTAGCTTTTAATAATTTATACTGAATATCCCTACTGAAGTGGTTAAGTGAGTTACAGTTATTGTGACACTTTGCTTGATTTTGCCTAGGAAGTTACATGTACCTAGATTCGAGGATTTACTCACGTGGACGGAGGATCAGCCTCACTTCCCCTGGTTTACATGGAGATAAAGGAGATGAGCTCTCCTTTGATCTGCATCTTAAACTACTACCCAGTGACCCTCTCACAAAACTAGAACTGTTCGTCACCAACGAAGTTTACCTCCCAAACATTCTGATCTGGAATTCTGATACTTTTCGTTCTGATACATGGGAGAAAGTCACTGTCAGATTACCTAACCAGCCAACAGAGATGTACAAGCTGGTATTCGTAGCAACAGCAGGTACCCCATTCGAGAGTGACATTGCCATAGATAACATGTCATTTGATGCAGGCCGGTTTGACCCTGAGCCTGAACCATCTGGAAAGGAAAGTTATTGTCCTGTGATAGGCAGCTCCATTCTGAACTGCAGCATCACAAGTCTTTCTACAAATGCAAACTACGACTGGGAGATCGTTCCTGCATCAGCCGTTACATTTTCGGAGACTCTGAGCAATGATTATGGTGAGCATTGGATTTTTCGATCATACACAACTTAGTGAATATCATGTCATTATTGAACTTACTTGTCATGTTTCAAAAGCATATTTTATCAAACATATAGATATACATACCAATTTTTACGATTCATGCGCCAGTTAAAATACAAGTTTTTCGAGTTGTTTGAGTATTATTGTCTTTAAGGATGTAACGAAACCCTTACGGGTATGAAAGGATCGATCACGTCGCCAGGGTTTCCCAAGCCCTATCCCGCAGATACAACTTGCATTACAACAGTGTTTCTAGAGAAGGCAACTAATGTGCGGGTACAATTTACAGTGTTAGATCTGGACTACTCCATGGACAGCTTCCAATGCCGAGACTACGTTAAGGTAACTTATACATGTATATTAAGGTTCAGATCATCCAATTGTGTCTTATCGGTAGTTTTCCTATGATAATTTCTCTAATTGTCAGATTATTGTGGACGATGTCATTGATGATAGTCATGTATATTGTCAAACAAAGCCAACGGAAACACTTATTCTATATGCCAGGAAATTCCAAGTGTTATTCACTAGTGATCCATATACTGAGGGTCAAGGATTCTCTGTGAATTATCAAATCCTTTTTACTATTCTAACGACCCAAACAGGTACGTTATATTTAAGATAGGATGAGAAAATTGTCAACCCAACCTTTTAAGTTCATTTTAAATTGTTTTTAAACCAAACTATAGGATAAACAATCATTTGTCCTAATGTGTGTATATTTAATATATTGTAGCGCTGCTATTGGTTGACAAAAGACCTGCAGATAAGACAGAAACTGTCACAGACAAAGCTGAACTGGTTATCCAGGCTGGTGTTTTAAATCTGCACGAGAAAATATGTCTAACAGCAGAAATGTACGTCAGAGGAAACTTCACCATGAGCTTACTGTATGTTCACGGTGATGACGTCATACACGACGTAATATTCACAACTCAGAGTGGTCTGGGCGATTCATGGCATAAGTTGTATTTTCATGACATACGGCCAAAGTTAACACCTGATAATGACAACTATAGGTTTACCTTTACGTCATATGCTGCGGATCGGTCACATATAGTGGCTGTGAAAGATGTACAAATAGGAGACGGTTGTCTGAATGAGGTAGGGGTTGTGTTGGTTGGTGAGGTTTGTGTATTTGCGAACTTAGATCAATGTGGATGGAGAGACGCAAGTCATTCCGGTGAAACTAAATGGGTCAGAAAACATAGATACAGGGACACTATCAGAAAAATAGGTAGGTCTACAAATCCAAAAATGTTCAACATATTAATCAACACAAGAAAGCATCAGTATAGAATAATCAATTGCTGATGTCTACTATAGGAGACATCTACTTTCTGAGTTTGGACTTGGTCAATGGTGGTAGCTACACATTGATAAATACATTTAACTTCACGAATGTGCAATCGAGTCAGCAGGGAGTGCCAATCTGCATCAAGATGCATTACAAAATAGTGAAGTCGATATATTTGGCAGCTAAACCTGAGCCAATGAATCTAGATCCAAATTCAGATGATAAGTATAATATCACTATGAGATTAAGCACAGGGCCATTTGTTACTCACAAGATATCTGTGGGAGACTCGGGGTATATATCAGGTAATATTTCCCTTGGAGGGGAAGATGTACGACTAGATGTTACTGTTCCACCAAAGGCAACTTCCACCAAGGAAAACAGTTTAGAGATGCATATCAACCAAGTGGAAATTTCAACAGATGCTTGTCAAGGTGTGTACATATCATTCCTGGTAATAAAATCACTTCCTTCTGACATGTCCTGTGACATCGTGAGAACGAATAAAACCTGATTATACATATATATTTCCATCTTCCTAGATGACCCACCGCCTTCCTTGGTCTGCGACTTTGAGGACGACTATTTGTGCGGTTACTACTCCATGAATTGGGAGTTTGTTCAGAACGATACAGGTAATTATAGATTTGATAAAGATGTAATTGATTAGCCAATTCATTCAAATATTGTATACGAGTTATTAAACGAACATACTTATACGCAGAGGGTCGCGCTCAGTTTGGCGGACAGTACCAAGTCGGGCGCCTTGTGTCACCAGACGTCCATGTGGAGGAGGACATCAATTTACTACTCAGCTGGTCTTATTTCAAATCATCATTTAAGTTATACACATTAGCTGGGTCCACCATTGAGCATATGTTGTTCGATAGCGAAACAGTAAGTCATTTATTATCTTATCAGACATATATTTCAATTATCTGAAGGAGGTAATTATGAACGTATCTAAAAGCATTTCCAAAAAAATGATAATAACACATATAATCATAAACCTACCCGGTACACTTTATGTGATGATGTGATTATTATTATTATTCAAGCTACCCCCGAGTCAGGATGATGATGAGGATTTACACATCACTAAGGTGTGTGTCCCTGCTGGGTTTTACTCCATTCTCATCAGCTCTAGCACAGAAGACAACCCGCTAGCAGAACTTAATCTCAACTATATACGATATGGTGACTCGTGTGTATTTGCATCTCAACATAACTTTCTTGGAGGTAATTATCCATCAAATGCCTTGTTAAAATCTGGAGACAGCAAATCGAAATTTTGTGTTCCTCTTATTTAAACAATACATGCTTCCTGATAGCTGACCCTTTCGACATTGATTGTGAATTCCAATATCATACCTGTGGTTATTCTGATTATGCTGAGCAGCCTTTTTACTGGTATCAATCAGGTTTGAATCTAATTGTTGTCAGTATCGTCCACACCATACTTAATTGACAAATAATCATTCCCTGGTCTAACATGCATTTCTGTCTACGATTTGGTATTTTCAGACCAGAAAATTAGTTTGATCCACCGGAACATGAGTTCGATCCACGGCCTAATTCATATGCTAAGTGGCATGTCCTACGGTTATCTATTCTCTCCACTGCTCAACATTACTGGCGACCTGTGCATAGAAGTCAGCATCATCATCAACTCCTTCATATCTGTGTCGTCGGTGCTTAAAACGATGGATGGGGATACGACGAAGCAGATCTTATTTACATCAGAGACAAGCAATAAACTGAGGGAGGTGGAGAACACACTCTTCCTTGATGTGAAAGTCCAGGCATATGAGTTGTTTCAGCTTGAGCTAATGGTGTTAGTTGGAAGTGCCGAATCATCCGCAATATTAGATATAAAAGCACGACAGGGAGAGTGTATTCTCCCGCATGGACAGCTATGTATGTATTATACAAGGGGAAAAATCCTCTTTGACAATTATATTAATATACGATTGACCCTTATCAGAATGTGTCTTACCTATGTAGTTACAACGGGTGCGGAGTCGCTTGAGGAAAATCATGTCTGTTCGTTTAACATGTCAGGGATTTGTGGTTTGCGGCAATCAACGACAAAGACAAACTGGTGGATGAAAAAGAAAACGAATTCTGGTATCACGGCTTTCGATTCAATGGACAATCAGTGTTTTAACATCCAGCAAGGATGCATTTAAAAAAAATGAAGTTGAACTATATGTATAATGCCTCTTCTCACTCGACATAGGTAAAACATATTTAGAGACCTGCGTTAAGGAAGAACGTTCGCAGCTGTATATGTACATCGAATCAATTTCACCAAGCCTTAATAATACGATCTCCTTAAAAATCGGGATAAGGAAAGTTTCCCCCAATGTTAAGTTGGTGATAACATTAACATCCGCGGACGGGACAACGGAAGAGCGTGAACCACGTCTTAGTGGATGCGACAAAGATGCCTTGTATGAGATCACGGAATCTTTTTCACCCACTCAGATATTAATATTGCTAACGGTGGTTCCTATATCTCAGGATCTCCAGGCCAAATGTTTAGCTATACAATACATTACAATGCAATACACTACTTTTGGTTACGGCGGAGAGAAAGCCCTGGTGTCTGGCTGCCCTGCTCGCGGTATGTATACAAGAATAGTTTTATTTGATCGATATTGATTGATCAATTGAAATATCATCTCACTCTCGTAATAATCATAAATGGCAAGCAGTAAAAAATAAAAATATTTATGAATAAAAAACTGGTGCATATTTCATACAGATGATATTAATTAATATATAATATATGCATTATTGGTGTGCATGTCAAATAGGTTGGCATGTAATAGACATTATCAGGAAGAATGCATTGACCTTGAGAGATGGCTATGAGGACGTTCTTAAGTATATTGGGAGTGAGTTTGAGTTCAAATTACAATATGGGCAACATCATTGGATGTCTCACTAAACCTCTCAAAAGTATTCGCTAAGTCTCAGTATTTTGGTCTATAAGAGGTTTATAGACAAATTATGGATTTTAAGAGTATTTAGAATAAACTACATGAAATCTAAGATTAAGTTAGGTGTAAATTGATGTTTTTCACAAATTAATGTATCATTTGTTCTTAAAGATCGAACATAAATTATCCAAATATGGAAAACTGGGTAGAACACGACTGTGTTCACCCATAACTGTACACTGTTTGTATTTCCATTTCTAAAACTCAGGTATGAATATGAGTGATTTTGAAATGTCTGTGGGCCATGACTATACGCAGGTGGTATATAAGTACGTAACTGCATTTTTATTATGGTTTAAATTGTTTCAGTTACAAAAAAAATCATGCTGGTAGATTGCATGCTATAACAAATAAGCGTATCATGTATATATGTATGTATATAGCCTAAGTCGTTTCATTATTTCCGTATCAATTTGGATATTGCTTTCAAAATGTTCACCTTATCTGGTATCTGTTTCTATATATAAATACATAGCTGCGGATGGCATGGCCAAGGATGCCCTGAGGACTCTTTCACAAACACACTGACCAAAAACGGGCAGTGCTTCTCATTTAACGCTAATGGAGCTTTACAAAAAGACTTAACAGGTATGTTAACTTTCGTAACAACAAAACTTAGCGCCCAGCCTTTCGACAATTAAAATGTTGACATTTGTTTAAACTGTATTACTGATGAGTTGAGTTCATTATATAATTATATCATGAACATTATATCATGGTAATTTTTAAGCACCATGTAAACTTGAATTATGAAAATAATGATAATACAAAATATTACACTATAGGAGCTGAGTACGGTGTCAGGATGACAATAAATATAGAAGACTATGATCATATCAATAATTATCGCAATAATGTTGGCATAAAGGTACACATTCGAATAACACATATATATTAACAATTGCTTTTTTATTAAACAGTACTTCATTTTAAAACTACAGGATTTCTTTGTAGGCTCACTTGCATGACCCAAAGGACTTAGAAAATGTGAACAATATTGGATTTGCTGTTGCTCCAAGTGATCATGCTTTCGTTGGATGCCGATTGACAACGGTTTAATCAAAGCCATTTCTTCGATGTTTCTTCAATGCAATTACGGTGGAAACCCAATAAATCAGTCGTTTTTAAATATGAACATAAACTAAAATCAATATCATATTACAGACTGAAAGTTTGGAACCACCTTATGGAAACTGTTCCCGGGTTGAGCTGAAACATTTTACTGGACCCTATTCCAAAGAACGGTGTATGCGGGAATGTTTGATAGAGGAATTTTACGAGGAATGTGGATGCAAGGAGCCATACCTTGAAGGTGACACTCATTTTAGCTTGACGAAACTTTTTTCAAGGTTATATGCATTCAGCTTTAAACCCGGCGTTCATGAATAGGGTATATGTGATACCACAGTATATATATATACACATACATCGTATATAGTCAATCACTTTCAACAACAGGGCTAGGTGCGAGGATTTTTATTTTTATTTTGGGGGGGCAGATCCAGTGGAATTATTGTAACACGGATATTAACATTATCCTATCTGTATATTATTATCTGAATCTTCGTATGAACACTTCATCAATGTTTTAATTGTTATCAGTGAATATTTTGTCCATATGGGTTATTTCCAGGTGTATTAGTAGGGAATCGTCCATAGGTGCATATTGTATGTATATCATGGGTCTTCTTGAGCACTATTTATCGATTCCTCTGCCATAGTTACAATTTGAATGCTTTCCTCATATCTGAAAAAAAAATGTCTCTCTCCCTCGGTTTTTAAGAATAACTTCCTTAATCAATCAACATATCAATTGATGATAATAATTTATGTGTTTTGGAGACATTGGTCAACTAATATCTGTTAATAATCATAGGTAACTATCCAACTTGTAAGTTCTCTGAAGACTATTCATGCGAAAAAGCCGATATTTACAGTAAGTATTTCACAGTTTTGGTTATAATGACATTAATTGTATCCGCTTTGGAATATTTAAATGTGTGTGCGTTAAATTGATGCACTGTCACAAGCATCAATGTTGGTTGAATTTTTCATTAACCGCTCACACGAGTCACTCTAATTCGTACAACCATATCATCTTCCATAATAGATGTTGTCCAGGCAACTGTTTATATTTAATAAGCATATGCATATAAAACTGGCGAGCTTTCAACATTGTTGGACCATATTAGCTGAGACAGTTATATAATTAGGATCTACGAAAAATATTCCCAGGCCCCCAAAACCCCAGAATAAATGTGTATAATACTTAGGGGACTCGATGCTAAAATCCGGCAACCATTCCTCTATGAAGCAAATGTCGCACAAAAAAAGAGTGACCCTAGCTGCTGGGGTAAATATGAAAAGTTCAACCGAAGCTAGCCGAAAATACAATCATGACCTTATTTCGTATATATTTCTCAGAAAAGGATAGTCACAATCGTTAGAAAATACCCTATTCCGCTGAACCACTGTATCCAATCAATGAATTAATGCGCCTATGGCACCGTCGGCGGGGGGGGGGGGGGGGGGGGGGGGGGGGGGGGGGGGGGGGGGG